>PYAF01000205.1:1527790-1540598 GCA_007407185.1 Glycine tomentella | reverse complement strand
TAACCTAAAATCATTTATTTCCTCATTTATATAAATTCAAATGGACTTAATATAAACATTTCAAAATATATTAAATTTGAATCATTTGATTAATTTTTATTATTATTATATTTTGACAAAATCTGACTCAAACGATCTAGATCATATATAAATATAATTTAATGATTGAATTAATAAAATCACATTTTATATCAAGTTATAAAAATGATTTAATAATTGTCAAAACTACATCAGTGTTATTTGATTTCTCCTATATATATATAATTTTATTGGAATGAATTGATAGTGTGATTTGTTTTTACCATTATTCAATTGATTATTGTCACATAATTTGAAATTAACTTTTGTAATAATCACTTCTAAAAAAATATCTAGAATGATTTCCAACTTAGTAGCGTATGCAGAAATAAAATTTGTTTAATTTACTCCACTTAATAATTTTTTACACATTAAATTTCATTAGTTTAGCTATTAATAAGTAGATCAAATATATAAAAGTTCATATAATTTGAAAATCATTTAAATTTCCTCAATCATTTTTTAAAATGTATATTATACTTTTCACGTATAAGCACTTTAAATTAAGATGATTCTTCGAGAATTTGATCACGCTATGCATATGTCACAGGGAGCACCATGGGCAACATCATGAAGTGTTGTTTCTTTTTCCAGTTTTAAAATTTTTTACAAAGTTAATTTCACGTTACGTGCATGGGATGACACAAAATGGTACCACTTGTGGTTTGTATCTTAGAGGAGGATCCCACTTTAATATTTGGAATAAAAATCTTATCCACGGTTTGGTTTTTCGGGTTAAGGGGCATGTATTATAATCCAGGAGTAGCCGTACTCACTCGTGACATATATATAAACAAAAAATTGCATATTACCTTAATTGTAATTAATAAAAGTCGGTATACAATAAAGTATTTTTATGGTATAAAACATTTAAATATAAAAAATGGTGGAACTTCATTTTCGTCATTTAATGAAAATTAAAAGTCAGATATTTTATTGGTTGGCCGTGAAAAAAAAATTATAATGATGAATGTTACGTCAAACAGAGACAAGACAAGATTTGTAATAATCGCAAAAAATTAAGGTTAAAAGTGGGAAGAGTAGAGTATTTGGTACACTGACTGGAGAGACATACGTCACATGGAGGCGGGTGACGGGGGTAATATGACGTACTCTACGCCGGCTCACAAGTCACAACCCATGATTGGAATCAGAAAAGAGAAACCTAATCCTTCATCCTTCATCCTTCATAATAAAACAAACAATGAAAAATCCTAACAAAATAAACATGCTTTCGCCCCTTGCTTCTATCAGTTTTCATTAATAAAAATAGAAAAATGAATGTTTGTTGTGAAGCCATTCCAGGTCCGGCACGTGGAAACGGTAGCGCACAATCACCAAAGTCGATTTTCATCTTTCTGGATGTGTACTAGTATTACTCTTGGAAAAATGTTATTTATTCACGTCCAAAAAGAAAAAGAAAAAGATAAAAATAAAAATTTTAATAAAATATTTATTTTTTAATTTCTTAATTAATATTTTAAGAATTATCTAAAAATAATGCCAGAGAGACCAAAGAAATTAAGATGTAGCAGTAGTAAATAAAAAGAGGGTGTTTTGAGTTTCCATGAATCCACAGATCCACTCACTCAATAATTATTAGTCTTGTCTTCTCTGTCACCATTCACAATTCACAATTCACAAGGCTTCTCTCTGGGAACATAATTAGAATGCCGGCTTGGTGGAATAGAAAGTGGAGCAAGAGTAAGGAGGAGCACGAGGAGGATGAGGAGGAAGAGCCACGTGCCGGTTTTCAGTTGAATTTTATGAAATCTCCGGTTTCCGTTACATCGTCCAAGAGCAAGAGTAAGACCACGACGACGACGAAGAAGAAGCCCAAGAGCTTCGACGAGAAGGTGAAGGGTGTTCCGTTGCCTCGTCCTGCGCATAGTCACAGCGATCCAATTCAATCGTTTGGATCTGTTTCGGTGTCGGCGGGTTCCAGCGTCAGCTCCTCCACCTCCTTCGACGATCATCCAATTTCGCCTCCCAACACTAACACCAACAGGTTGTACCCAATCCTTCATTGCATAAACTGCACTCATTCCTTTTCCTTTTTTCTATCACCGGCTTTCTGTATAGGATTGTTTCTGTTCTTTCTTGTTTGTGACTGAAAAGCTACACTTTATTCCTAGTTTGATTATAAAAATTGTTAATAGATAGCAAGTTACTACCTAGCTCCTCCTCTGCCTAATTTCTGCTTTAGATTTCGTTTTTTATGAGGGCTTTAAAAATTGGTAGATCGTTGCAACGATAAGTTTTTTGGTGTGTCGCATTTATCCGCAAATTTCTTGCAATATCAAGGAATCCTGCGACCATAATTTAAAACCTTGGTAGCAATCCTGCACGAAATTGCAGACAAATGCGGCTGATGTCGTCACAAAGAGGCCAAATTCCTTGACCTCGCGAACGAAATCATGGTTGTGGACCGTTTTTGAAACCTTGTTTTTTAGGAATTGTATTCTAGGGTATGTGACTGTGATACATGGTTGAGATTATAATTTGTAATTCTTGGTACTGATCGTGTAAGGAACAGAAAGAATATGGAGTGCTCAGGGTGCTTTTCCAATCTGGTGCTGAACTAATCCATGTTATTTGTTTAACATGCAGAGGACAAGATGAGGTTAGGGTCAAGGTAAGGTCAAAAAGTCCGGGTCCTGGGTCAAGAGGACCTACCAGTCCTACCTCACCGCTTCATCAAAGGTTGAATAATTTGAGCCTTGACTCTCCTACGGGGAGTCAGTGTCATCCATTACCTCTTCCACCTGGCTCTCCAACTAGTCCTTCTTCTGTGCTTTCCAACGCACGAGCAAATGGACATTTGGAAAATGCTACTAGCAATGTGTCCAAATGGAGAAAAGGAAAGCTACTAGGACGGGGAACATTTGGGCATGTATATCTGGGATTCAATAGGTAACTATTATCTAACAAACTATTAAGTGTTGTTAAAATCTATTCCTTTGACTTTCAAATCAACAGTTATAGTTCTGCACTGTATCCTGCAAAGTGCATTTCTCACTTTAGAGGAGCCAAATCCTAAGAACTAAATATTGCAGTAGTAATTGTCATTGGAAATAACAAATCTGACATTAAAGAGCAACAATATTTACATAGTTATTTCGTAATAATTCTTTCAGTTTGTGTATTTGCCTCAATGTCTATATTCTGGACAGATTACTGAAACCATTTCTATTCCGCTTCCTCTGTTTGACAGTGAAAATGGACAAATGTGTGCAATAAAAGAAGTCAAGGTTGTCTCTGATGATCAAACATCAAAAGAGTGCCTCAAACAACTTAACCAGGTCATTCTGAAATTTCCTAAGGAAGATTTATACATGATTGTCTAACACATTACTTTTGCAGCTCTTCTTTGCGCTGTTGCATTGGAGTTTGCTTTAATATGTCCAATTATGATTTTATAGTCCATAATGTTATAACATATTCTCTATTTGATTACAGGAGATAAATTTGCTAAATCAGCTTTCACACCCTAATATTGTTCAATACTATGGGAGTGAACTGGTATGCTAGAATAATACTATTTTATCCATATTTTAACTGTGCACACTCAAAAGAGAAATTGAAGAACTTCCATTATCATCTATATAACTAATATATATCCATGTTTTCAGGTAGAAGAATCACTTTCTGTATATTTGGAATATGTCTCTGGTGGTTCTATCCATAAATTACTTCAGGAGTATGGTTCATTTAAGGAGCCTGTTATTCAAAATTATACCAGGCAGATTGTCTCTGGACTTGTCTATCTGCATGGAAGAAATACAGTACACAGGTGTTCTGATTATTCCTACGCAATCTTTAACATGGCATTTAGTCTTATTTATTCTCTTTCATATTGTCATCGTGGTTTTCTTTTGACAGGGATATTAAAGGGGCTAACATACTAGTTGATCCTAATGGTGAAATCAAACTGGCAGACTTTGGAATGGCTAAACATGTATGTTCATCTTATCCTGTAAACAACAAATTGCTCCTAGCTCACTTCATAAGTAAACTACATATATTATTTCATGAGAAAAATAGTTAACAACACACGTGATGTAAAATTAGGTGATAGTTGTTACTTCAAAGTATTTCTCTTGCTTATTGTTAAAAGTAGCAATCCTACTGATTCCTAATGACAGAGAGACATCTCCTCCTCTCGGATGCATGCTCCCTCATACTTTGTGCATTCCCAGTCTCTCACATAGAGCTGGAGAGCTGGCACAGCACACGTACTACTCTCACACATTCAGGATGCATTCCTCTCCTTCAATCATAAATTCTGTTTCTCTTCAGTGTTTTAAATTTTATTAGATTTTACTGCTACAAAGAAAATGTGATCTAGAGAGCTTAAAAAAATGATTTTGTATTTTGATTGATTTCTGATGTGTTGTCTCTGACATTTTATGCTTCTGAACCAGATAAATTCTTCTGCCTCAATGCTTTCATTCAAAGGAAGTCCATACTGGATGGCACCTGAGGTAAATTGTTTTTTCTATTCTTCTGCAATATTGAAATTTCTTTTAAAAGTGAGCATATTTTTCTTTCCTCTTTCACTGCTTTCTCACCACTATTACTGGATAATGATATTCTCTTTTTTAGGTTGTAATGAATACAAATGGCTATAGTTTTCCAGTTGATATATGGAGCTTGGGATGCACAATTATTGAAATGGCAACATCAAAACCTCCATGGAATCAGTATGAAGGGGTGAGATATTGGATACTTCAGAACTAGCTTTTACTTGTATAACCCTGTTTGGTGAATATGAATGACTAAAATTGTTTTTATGTTGGATTGAACAGGTAGCTGCCATATTTAAAATTGGGAACAGCAAAGATATGCCTGAAATCCCCGAGCAACTTTCGAACGATGCAAAAAATTTCATCAAGCTATGCTTACAAAGAGACCCATTAGCTCGCCCGACAGCCCATAAGTTACTAGACCACCCGTTCATTCGAGATCAATCAGCAACCAAAGCTGCAAATGTCAGCATAACCAGAGATGCTTTCCCTTGCATGTTTGATGGAAGCCGGACACCGGTATATATTAGATATATATTTATTTTTGAAAAGTCATGTTACTTCTTACATGTTAGTTCCTAACATGCTGCAATTGTCCTGAAGTTTGGATGACTCAAGATGTTATAAAGTACTTGATAATATACAAAGATGATGTACACACTGGATATCAATAGACTTTGTTATGATCTATATGCCAAACCACTATGATTCAATGTCAGTATATCATTGACAGCAGAAGAATAGAAACAACAATGCCTATCATGCAATTGATTTTTCAGTTATGTATGTAGGTGCATTATGTAGTCCATCTTGTATACATTATTATTAAACTGCAAAGTGAAGTGGTATACGAGAACCATTAGTGGAAATTTGGTGTGATTTGTTTGGTTGTAACTATAGAATAGATAGATGTTACACACAAATACTGTGTTACTGTGAAGAAAATAAAAAAACAGTGAATGTTTGTCACATGTATGAATTGGTTGTCTGTTATGAACCTTCACATAATTAGTGGTCCACACTCCACATCATTTTTATTTGCAAGGCAAAAGAAAATGAACATATAAATGGTTAGCACTGGATTTGTGACACAAGATGTGGCATGGCCTCCAGGCTATGAAATGTGAATATAAAATGATTTACAGGCTACTAGTGGTCCACTTCATTGTTATGTTTCTTTATAATAACTTACTTACAAGGCTACATGCATTTCCTTTGGAATTCGATGCTCTTGCTGCTTTTGGTTTTTGTTGGCTTGTTGCAACTTGCAATGTATATATCACATGTATCACTTAAAATTCACATAGCAGAAATGCCAGAAAAAAGTCAAAGTTAGGCAATAAACAAAGAAGGAAGCCACAACCTAGTTTTGAGTAAAAAGGGAAAAATATGAATATACCATTGTAGTGGAGCATATATTATAGAGGACTTAATGTTGTCAGAATTATGTGGAGTACGGATTTTTCTGTATAAACTAGTTATGATTTTTAAGTTTCATATTGGTGTTTTCTGACTTTCCTGTGTCAATTTGTTCATTTTTTGTAAAATTCAGAGCATGATACTAGACATAAACCAAGTCCCTTTGGAACTAGTTGATCCTGGGATCGAATCCCAACCAGGACACTTTTTCTTGTATGTTAACCTACCTGCCTTCCTATAACAGGTGTCAGACCTGTTTGTAACAAAAACAAAATAACGATGACACATATTTTAACACACATTTCTTGCACTGAATGATGTGGTTTCGAAGTTGAACTTTCTAAGTAGTTGTTTCTATTGCTAATGTTGAGCTGGAGTTAACTTTTTCATCATTTTTATCTGTTTGCAGCCTGTGTTAGAGTCCCATTCCAACCGAACAAGTATAACTTCTCTTGATGGAGATTATGCATCAAAGCCAGCTCTTGCAGCACCACGTGCATTAAGGAGTCCTAGGTAAAATATCCACCTGTTGTTAGTCTCATGAAAGAATTGCATCTATGTTATTACTTATTTGGACTCACATCCTTTTGTAATTCTCTTGTTCAGAGATAACACAAGAATGATCACATCTTTACCAGTATCTCCCTCTTCAAGTCCATTGCGACGGTATGGGCCAACGCATCAGAGCTGTTTTTTTTCTCCTCCTCATCCAGCTTACACAATAATGGGACAAAGTTGTTACACTTTGAATGACATATCCTCATATCCAATGAGATCAAATGCCACGTTCGCTCTTGATCCTTGGCATGAAACATCTCGATACAGAGCCAATACACCACCTGGTGGATCTCCAAGAATGAGACTCAATTGAGTTGAGATTGTAAATAGCTATAAAACTAAAATATTTCCACGTCTCCCCAGCATACCTCGTGGTCTGTGGTTGAACTTCAATCCACTCTGAAACACAAACTATCCTAAATATTCTGCTGGTCCATTCTTTATACTTGAGAACCAGATGACGGAGGAAATGATTCTGGCCCTATGCTCTCGGTGCATTGGATTGGGGAGACCATGCTGCTTGGAACAATTTCTTGATTATTGTAAATGCAATGTGCTCACTGTGTTTGTTGTAACAATTATGCTGTATAATGATAGTTCATGGCAGAATAAAAAAAAAGTAATTTTCATAGCCACTCTTTCCATTTTGAATCAGAAATTCTATTTGAGATTAGATAGGGTAGGGAAATCTATCAGAGCCGGCCTAGTAGCGAGGGGTTAGAATAGTTTGTACAAGATTTTGTTACCATTTTTTGTATACCAAAAGAAGATGGAATGTCTAATGTTTTTTTGCCCGGTGGGATTGTTGCGAGCTGAACGAGCAGGGCGTTCCTTAGAAGAGGCGATTTGCTATCGAGTTCTATTATTGAGGATAACAAAAACATCTCTGAATACTCAAAGTTTCATATCTGAAGCAAGTTTTCAAGAAACTGCTACTGTACAGGAGCGTGAACAATTGGCTGAATTGCATAATGGAGTCAGAAGTGTTTGGTTCACTTTCATATGAAACCAGAGGTAGAAGTTGCTTGGGTTGGCTCACATTGAGGGAAAAAAACTGCCACTAACCTTTTTGAGTTTGATTTTGTTTCATGTAACTAATGTTCTCTAATGTGATTATAGTTGGTTTAATATGAAAAATCTCTCGGAAATAGAAAAGTTGATCATGCCTCTTAAGGTCATATCCCTCGTTTTTTTTTTTCTCTTTTGCATCACGGTAGTTGTTGACCTAGTGTTAGATATAGAACTGTTTTTTCGATCATGTTATAATTAGATTTTTTCAATTTTATTATAGTTAAGCTTATTTAGTGTGACTTCTGCCATCATAAGTATGATGTATCCAACTACCAAAGTATGTGAAAGGAAAGAGGGTTTCAATAAAACCTTCACAATTAAGAATATTTTAGGAGGAAAAAAAAACATTATTTTTGATTTTGCTAATGAGTGTACTAATGACATTAGTTAAAGAATCAATGAATAAAAAATTATTAAAAAGATGGTAATTGATAATATAATTAAAAATATAGGTATTTTGAAGAGAAGTTATGTATAATTAGAAATATAATTAATCATCTTGCTTAATTTATTATAATTATATTTAATATACTACTAAATATTTAAAAATTGACAATTTATCTATATATATGTATTTTACAAAAACACTTAAAAAAATTATTAAGTTAAAAAATTATTAAATATAAATATCAAAAGTATATATATAACTTTTAAATAAAGTGGTAGAGATAAGTGTATGCTTCTTATTTCTGTTTTTTGGGTTTTTAGAAAATAGTGTGATTTTAATTGCAGTGATGCTTGTTGGTGAAGCAAATGCACAATAGTTGATTTCTAAATCAGAAAGAGATACTCGGAAAAACAAACTATATTGCTCACGCACACGTTAACATTACCACGTTCTTAGTTACAGCACTTCTGCTAACCTTTCGTCTTCAATTTCCCTTTGGATTTCATTCATTAGGTAATACACAAATGACAAATCTCTCTATATTGAATTTTAATAATACATTTTTATTCTTAATGAAATGAAATCAATTTATATTCTTATTCTAATTATTACTATTATTTTGTGGGTTTTTTGACGTGTGTGATTGATTCAGTTGAGTACGATTACGATGGATTCAAGTTCGGGGCATCAAGAATTCGATTATTTGTTTAAGTTGTTGATGATTGGAGACTCTGGGGTTGGCAAGAGTAGTCTTCTTCTCAGTTTCACCTCCGATGCTTTTGAAGATCTCTCCCCCACTATTGGTCCTTTTCTCCTTTGATTTGTATATTACAATAGATATTTATGCACCTTTCTGTCTTATTTGATTTGATGATGCCTCCTGCAGGTGTTGATTTTAAGGTCAAATATGTGACGATGGGGGGTAAAAAGCTGAAGCTTGCAATTTGGGATACTGGTATTCACTTTGTTGTTATTCCTTGCTTGATAACTTTGCATATTATGGATACTGCTGAATGGTAGATATGACTGGCAGTCATGGAGGATTTTTACATTGTTATGGCGGTGGCAGCCAATACTAGATGTGATTGATTGTGCTTATGTTTTTCGATAACGCAGCTGGCCAGGAGAGATTCAGAACACTGACGAGTTCTTACTACAGAGGGGCACAAGGAATCATCATGGGCAAGTTTCTGTTCTCCATTTTTTGACTTGCCATCTTCCCCAATTGTACATTTATTGGATTAGGTGAAATGCCTTGAATGACAGCCTGGACTAGAATGATAGAATAATACTATTTAGTGTTCGCAGATTTTTGTTAAGCAGGCACTGCTTATGGTGAATTCCTGTAAATTGAAATCTTTCCCACTTGTTTCAGTTAAAGAACAGTAAGAAGTATGATTTTTAGTGTCTACACTTTGAAATAACATATGTTTATGCATCACCATAATGGCTTTCTTTGGCATTTTTACTTGCTTTGAAATAAAACTTGAAATCAATACTCATTTACTTAAATTTGGATTTTAGCATTTCTTTTAAAGACAGATGTAAGCCACTTGGCTTTCTTTTAAAACGAAACATATTACCTTACTCTGGGGTAATCTAGTTTGTTCCGCTATTTGCGTTGAGCTAGTTGGTTCCTTGCTGAGAGGAGTTAACAGCAAAACTTTCCCATGCTAGGTTATGCAATTGCATGCTTATTCCATCCATCATTAAAGCTTTTTCACTGCCTTGCTTCATCAAAGCATGTGGTTACTTGCACTTTAATTCTTATCTAAGTTCTTTTAGACTAATTTGCTGACCTCTTCTGTGAAATATGTGGTGACCTGATGATTCTGATTCCTAACATACTGTATCTATATCTACTCTAATCAAATCCAATTTTTATTGATTTATTGTGAGAGTTGAATATCTTTGATGTTGCTTGGGAAAATTTTGCTTTGAGAGCTGGTATGAGTATCAGTGAGTAATCCTGGATTGAGTTGGTTTGTTAGTGAATTGCTCTGCATCTAGTTGATCTGTGGAAATCCAAACTGGAAGTTTCTCTCTCTTATTGGTTGGATTCACCACAAAATGGCTGCAATATCTGTATTAAATGCACTGTGTTTAATGGTCCTTGGAAACCAGGAGGTGGCCCTTCCAAATTAATGTAGTGATGAAATTTGACTTTGGATTAGCTGCTAATTTTGTTCCTCTAGTTAATGCAGTTTATGATGTAACCCGGCGAGATACATTTACAAATCTTTCTGAAATATGGGCAAAGGAAATAGACCTTTATTCAACTAATCAAGATTGCATCAAGATGCTTGTTGGGAACAAAGTAGACAAGGTATCTTTGTTTAAGAAGTTTACAATCATATGCTCCCATTATATAGTGTAGGATGTCCGTGCTTGAGTTGTTCAAAATCGATATGATTCCAGCTTAAGTTTCTTCCTTCTTGAGACCTTGGATTCCGAATCAATTCAAATATTTAGGAAATTTTTACACAGAAAATACTACCAAATATCTTTCAACCAATTTATGTTACATCTATAAAATATCTTTGAACCAAATTTTGTTCTTTTTTCATTTTAGAGGTTTGCTGCAAGGGTGGGGGTGACATCCTTTGCTGCTGTGTTCTGTTTATTGGAGTCATGGTGTTTTATGATGGGTTGTTAATACCGAGTGTTAATCAAAATATTCCTTCCTTCCTTCTTTTATTGAACATAGTTTTTTTTTTCTTGTCCTGCATTAGGGTGTCAGCATGTCTTTGTAGAGAAGTTTCTATTACAGATTTACAAAGGGATTTGAGAGCTCTTTTAATCTAAAGCACTTGTCTTTTGTTTCATTTGTCTGTGTTTGCTTCTGTTTCTTCTAGCATGTTTGCTTATCTTCCTTGAATTAATGATTAAAAAAAAAAAAACACTATTGGATATCATTAGAGGAAAGTATGTTGAAATCTAACATAAAGAAGATAAGGAGGCAGATTTGATTGCTTGCTTTTATATGGTATTTACAGAAATACAGATCCGAAATTTCATGGACTCCATTTTGGCCGCTCAGCTATACAATTCTAGCTTCAATAATAGCAAGTGTCTAGTCAGCTACATGTCCCTTTTGTTTCTTGTTCTATCTTCTGCATCATTTCGTTGCATGTTACTGAATTATTTTTTCTTGCATTCCATCAGGGCTTGGACATGCATAATGGTGATATTTGTTTTTCAGGAGGGTGATAGAGTTGTGACAAAGAAAGAGGGAATAGACTTTGCCAGGGAATATGGTTGCCTATTTATTGAATGCAGTGCTAAAACTCGAGTTAACGTTCAGCAATGCTTCGAAGAGCTTGTTTTGAAGGTATGTTAAGCAACACATACCCATTTCCTAACACTTGGGCAGTAATTGGTGTGCTGCATAGAATTCATTATGCACGTAATAAGGTTACTATCATAGTGATATTTAAAAGGCTATGGTAATTTTTTTTCCATACTCTTTCTGTGTGTGTGGTTTGAAACACAAAAATGTTTGATTTAGAAAATTAACCTCTGCAGTCACATGAAAGGAGCTTTTCACAAGTTAAATGGTTGACGATATTTAAGCTATAATAGACAGAAGCTGAGAACTAAAGAAAATTTAGTTTAGGGGGCACATTGAAATGGATTGCATTTTTTGAATTGTGATAACCAATAGCTGATGATGACCATGGTATTGCTTTGTGTTTTTTTCTCTCCTTGGGTGTGTGCAGATTTTGGATACACCTAGCCTCATAGCCCAGGGCTCAAAGGGTGTTAAAAAGAACATTTTTAAGGACAGGCCACCCCAGTCTGATGCATCCACTAGTAGTTGTTGCTGATTTGAAGAAGCTATTTCGCTCAAAAACCTGGATTTTAATAATTGGATCACCTAGGGAAGGGAGCTTCATCCACTTTTCTGAACCTGAACATAATTTGCTGGTTGTTTAGCATCAGAGAAAGCCATTTTATTTTTTATTTTCAGGTTCCGTTTTGTCTTGAGTATTAGATGTAACATAATGTTGGTTGGTTGTCTATTTTTTTTTTTTTTACCTTTTGGGTTTCTTGTTTGTCTGAGTTACATTTAATTTTATATATAGATGTTCATTTTTTTTAAAAAAAATCGTGGATAGTTGGATACCATTTGATATTAAGGGATAAAAAAATTCACTGCTAAAGGGATCGAATTTAAAAATTAACTAATTCAAGTAATTTGTTCTCCAAATACTTTTCACTAATAATTTTCTCAAATAAAACGAGTAACATTTGATTTTAATTGCAAGTTTAATAATAAATGAATTGGTGAATATTTGGTAATTTAAATATTAATATTTTTAAAAATACTTACAAATAAATCTCAATTTGATATATTATGCCTCTCCATAATTAAAGATTCTTTGACTTGGATTTAGCCCTCACGTGAAATACTTATGGAAATGGACCATTTTAGTACTACACCAGAAACTGCCCAAATAACAACAACAATAATAAATAACAAAGTTAATAAGTATCTCGCATAAATTTTATAAATCTATAAATATTAAAAACTATAAATTTAAAAAATATTTAATAAAAATATTTTACTAATAAATCAATATGAATTTAGAATAAAACATGTTCATTTAAAAACAATGCATTTAAAAAGTTGTGAAAATAAATTAAATCATTAAATTATATTTACAAATATTTCATAATACATAGCATTTATTGAATATAAAATAAGTATTATTTGGAGTAATTAAAGACAGTAAAAGTCTCTTTTAAAGTTTTAATTAAATAATTG
>PYAF01000205.1:1512761-1527690 GCA_007407185.1 Glycine tomentella | reverse complement strand
TATATATATAATTTAGGAATCTAATAAAAAAATATAAATAGTTCAGAGACATATTGATTAATTTAACTACTCTATAAAATACAAAATGTAATTTGTTTCTATTTTTGGTGAAGAAATAATTAAAAAAAAACAAAGAATTGCATGTTGTATTTTACAAGGTTAGTGGGATTTTAGATCTATTTCAATTATAAATAAATGCAATTGTTTGTTAACCAGTGAATATTTGATAAGGAGGTCCAAAATATCTCATCTAAATCTAACACATCCCTTAAAAAACACGAGAATGTGAGGTAGCTGCACTCTGAACTGAAATCCTCAGCAGTTAGTTCAGTTATGGTTGCAGAGATTCCTTTCAAACACAAAAGAACCTCAGATTGTGGTTCCTAACTGACAACCATGGCAGGTGCGTGCAGAGCACCCATTTGCCATCTTCCTCCGCAGAAGCCCAAAACCATAATCCAGAATTCTCACAGCAGAAGAGCTCAACTTCCAAATAGGCGTTTGTTCCTCTTCTCTCTGCCTCTTTCTAGTTTCCTTCTCCTTCCTGTTCCAAGCTTTGGTGATGGTAACAATGCAATCATTATTGATAAACTTCAAAGTGGGTCATCTTCATTTGCCTCCACAATGTATGACCCAGTAAGTGCTGCTGAAAGAGAAGCAAGTGCTTTGGTTTCAGAGAGAGTGTCTCAGGCAGTGGAGTTGCTGGAGAAAGGGAGGGAATTGCAGGCTCAGGGTGACTTTAGTGGTGCTCTTGATTACTTTTCTAAGGTGATGATGTGCACTTATTTAGCTATCTTATATTTGAGTAAACTTCCAAACTAGTCTTAACAGTATATGGGTTAGGCATTTTAGTTTTCAAGATTTTAAAAACTCTCCACTAATTTAACAAGTAATTTATTTTACTTCTTTTTTTATACTTTATTTAGCACTATCGTTTTACACACTCAAAAATGTAAATGATATTTTTGAAAGCTAGGAGCTAATATAGGGTCTCTAAAATTTTAAGGACTAAAATGACTAACTAGTATAATATTGATTATTAATCTGGGAGATTACTCCATTTAGGTTGTTACTTTTGAGTTTCAGAGTAGTGTAGGGGTCTTAAGCTTTAATTTCCATGTAACTTTTAGCTTACTAAAATTTGGTATTGGATTATTACGGGATTGGAAGCAGGGCAACACTCCATAAAATCTCAATATTGTGAAGTACTTATAATAGATTGATTATCATGCAAAATTCATGCCAAGAATTGGGAACTTTAGTTTGAAACAAATGTAATATTGTTATGTTAATGTGAGGTTTGATGTGCCTTCTTCCATCACCTACTAAAATTCAGTTAAGAACCTCAATGACAACCCCGGAATGGTCTTTAGTTCAGGACCTCATTATCAAGCATCCTGTGAGAAATGATCGCCTAGTCCACTAACATTGGACCCCTATTCCTTAAAATTCCAAAAGTAAGAGCAGGACTTAAATCTTCACCATGTTACTCTCATTAATTGTTAGGTCAGGCACTTTCCTTGCCTTAGCTAGGTCTATGAGAATTTTAAAGTCATTGTAGGAGTTCAGTTTCCACCATAAGTTATCAGATCTGCAATACTTTCCGGTATGTGACCTTTTGAGGTATTGGTAGTAGAAATATATATAGGGTGTACATTTTGATACACTACTAATAATTACATAGTGAAGCTACTTTCATACTTGGAGAGGTTACTAGTACCAGTGTCAATTTATAGTAGATAGTACTATCTAATATAACAAGATGTAGGAAGTTCAAAAGAAAGAAAGTGAAGACACCCCCTTCCTTCAAACTGAAGAGCCTAACAACCCCATTCTGAGCCAAGAGTGTGTAGCGCCTAGACCTAACGCCCTAACCCAACTAGCTTGTCATCCAAATCAAGCTCGCACACCCAATGCCTCTGGTGAATGTTCGATTACATTACATCCAACAATAACAACGCATTGTGGTTGACCTTGAGGTCCTCATTCCATGCCTGCGTCGTGAATGCACAGTTCACTAAATGCATGCAATGGTTTCTATCTTTTTTTTGCCTCCGGGTCTCCTGACTTTTACATGAACCCAATGCATGATTGTCTACAGATTTGTAGAGAACTGGAGGGAACCAATTTGCAAAAGTACCTCGAATTGGTATCGCTGTTCGTTGGGATGAGGAGCAAATTATGTTTCCATGGTTTTCACTCATCAACCTTGCAGCTTCCTTCAGCTAATTTATATTTGTTAACTCAACCTTAGCTATTTCAGCTTATGGGGGGGAGGGGAACTGAGCTATTCCATGGCATTACATGTACATTCCAAGTGTCAATGAGTTTATTCTCATATTCCGTGGTTTCATCATCTGACTGATGCTGTTATGGGGTACATATGCCTACCTGTCTTTTCAGGTTATTGAAAGCTACAAAGACTTGGCATTCTCAGAATATGCAAGGGTAGGAAGAGCATTGGCCCTATATGAAGTTGGTGACAGAGAAGAAGCAATTGCAGAGATGGAAGACGTTTCAATATCTCTAAAAGGGTATCCAGGTATATTCATAGAATTTTTGCACTCCATGATCATGCTGCAAAAGGAAAACTTTCACTTTTATCTAATTCTACATTTTTTCACCAAAGCAGAAATCCATGCAGCTCTTGCAGCAGCCTTATACGCAGATAAGCACGCTGCTTTGCTTGCTGAAAACCAGTTTGCCATTGCAACTCTTCTTGATCCCCATTTTACAGACCTTTCATATGTTAGAGACACAAAGCACTGGCCTCCAAGTTTGATCAGTTCTCTGCAGCACTTCATCACACTATCTTAAGACCTCAAAGGATATTTATACGTTTTGTTTAACCCATACTAAGCAGTGCTAGCTATATGACGACTTTGTAAGTTTAGGATTTCAAATGTTTAACTTTGTTTATATGTTTAATTTTTTTCAATTTTAACTCTTTTAGTTATGACATGTAAATTATGATATAAATTCTCTCTTCGTCTTTCAGTGTTTTGCACAGGAAGGTATCTCTGAAAATTTGTGACAATGTTTTCAGAAGCTAGATTGTTCAACTCTAATACTAAATTGTTGTAATATTGAAATAAGTTTACAATCGAAAATTTTGTGCTTCTATGAATTCTAAGCCATTCAGGGAGTGTTAATAAGGTATCATCTCTTTTTTTCCCCCCTTTTTCGCTGCCAACTGACCTTGAAACGTGATTAAAATGAACATCAATGATAAACCCTTCCACCTTTTTCTTATGTTATATACCTTTTTCTGATGTTGAATAAGCCATGGTATTTGTCCTCTTGGCTTCTTCCCTAATTAATGTCTACTCACATTAAGAAAACTGCTTTAAGGATACAGATCATCCCGTTCTAGTAATTATAGTTAGGTTTATTGTCTGCATGAAATTCTTTATATTATCATCTAATGATAAGTCAGAGAAATTATTTCAAATGTTAGATATAATGATTCTGATTTATCAAATTTATTTGCTTATAAAAAAATATCAAATTTTATTTTTTTATAAAAGGCTTGATACTAAATTACTAATACTGAATCAAAATAGATCCAATAGAACATTGTTAACTCTGCACAATGTAGGACAATGACATAAAAGCAAAAAGTAGAATCCACCCAATAATTTTGACTAGAATGTTTATATGTTGAACTAGATATTGACGTAATAAATTATTCATCCAAACAAAAAGTTGATTAGTTAAGTTGGTCTTTCTCTCAAGTTGTTGGGTATAGCTCTCTTCCCTTCCCAAGCAGAGAAAGGCCTAATATTAGAATTTCATTGTGTATCTCGCACACCAAGGGTCAGATTGGGGCATAATAGAAAAGATCATTCTAGTGAGAATAGGAGCTTGAGAGATAGGAGAAAATGAAATGTCAAATTTTTTTACACACAAGGGTAATCTCTGTTAAATTTTGCTAATGGAGAGTACACAACTGTCAGAACTTTAACAAGTTCATTATATTTAATTATTTAATTTAGCAGAAGAGATAGTGATTTGGTGCCTACAGTGCAAGTAATAATTCTATAATTATCTGTCTTTTTTAGAAAAATTTTACCACCTATTTTAAATATTTTACTTAATTTTTCTTTAAGAAAGTACGTCTAATAATACTATAAGGAAAGAAAAAACTATTTGATTAAAATAGAAAAACATGCATAAATAAGTTGAAGACAAATAAGCCCTACACTATTACTTTCTTTTATAATATGACGGTAATGAAATCTAAACCTACGATATTAGGTAAATTATTCAAATTGTTCACTATTAGGCCAATTCTAGGGAGTGTCACGTACTTATAGGTATGAAAGCATCCCGTGAATTGTTAAGTACTATTATATATATATATATATATATATATATATTCAAGCTTTTAAAGTATGTAGATAAGTATAAGTACATTTTTATGTTTGAAAATTGATTAAATCACGGTTTTTTTATAGTTAATTTTAATATTAAAACAATATTCTTATTTTATTTGTTTATTAAAAGAAGGCCTATTACAAGACTTTTTTTTTTGGTTTTCCAGAGTATCTCTCACTTAGAAAGACTAATATCTTAGAATACAATTAATTAGGTGCTAAATGGGGATGCCTCCTCACAGAATTGTTTTTCCCTGTTAATAAATCCAAGATCACATTATTTTTTTGAAGACCAAGATCACATGTTTGAAAGATTCGAGTTCCTTCCACTTGCATCAACACATGTTAAAGACTAAGGTGTACTTGATTCCTTTTTCATTTTTGGTTTTAAAAAATATTTCCTAGCCAATACAATTTTGAATTTTATGTTATCTAGCAATTAAATTCTGGCCAGGACTACGTGGATCACTTTAACATGTGGTCCATATTGGAGCATGATTTTAAACCCTAGGATTAATCTTGCAATTGTGGGCTCTTCCACACTAGATTTCTGCCAATCTCCTCTCATAGTCCCTCTGACTACCGCTCGCCACAGTCGAAGGCGATTTTCGACAACGGCGTTTCGGTTCTAAAAGCGAAATTATTTTTAAATAAGTCATAAATTCTCATCCAAAATTTATTAAATAATGCAAATTATTTTTAAATAAGTGTTTTTAAAAAATAAACTAATAAAAGCGACCTAAAATTTTAGCATGACAAAAGAGTTTCGATTCTAGAAGAGAATAATTAGTTGCAGCAACCTTGTTGGGATTTTACATGTTGAGAACATTCTATCAGAGGAACCAATAGTGGTTGGAAAAAAAATCCAATGCTAGAGTGGGCAAGGCATTGTATGTAGGGGTTCCTATCATGGATTGACACTCATCTATCTATGATATGATAAAGGTTCTATTACACAAAGACTTCTTAAATGTAAAATAGGTTTTTGGATACGTAAAATACATAGTATATCTAATATAGTTTTGAATGATTGCTTCAAATTATATATAATAATTGATGGATTATACAAATGAAGATAATTCAAATTATTTTATGTGTTAAATTAATTTAATCTTTTTTACTTAGATTTGATTTTCGATTAAATTTGTATATTATCAATTTTTTTATAAACTTAAGAATATTGTATTATGTTTAGTTGAGTGAAAAGAAAATAAAGAGAAAAAAACTTATATATATATATAAGGATTTTTCTTTCTTTCTGTTAGTTGGAAGAATAAGTGAAAGGAAAAAAGGAAAGAAAAGTTTATTTTTATAAACGAAAAGTTCAATTTTTCTTATTCTTTTTTTTTCTCCTTCAAATTGAATTTCCTAATTTTCTCGTCCTCATATTTAAATTTTTCCATCTAACCAAATATAGCTAGCATTAGGGTTGAATTTAAATAATTAACCTAATAAAAAATTAACACTTTCTAAAAGACAAGTAATTATCTATTTGCAAGAAACATGCTTATAGAATTAGTGCGGAATTTCCGAACAATTTCATGACAGGGAAGGCACCCAAATATCGGAGTTTGACAGCTAAAGTAGGTCATCTATAATTTTGGGTTTCAAGATGCGTATTTAATTTTGAAAAGTGATGCGTAGTGTAATACAATGGATATAGCATTGTAATTATGTGTTATATAATGAAACAAGACTCTTATTAGGGACAAAAGATTATTACATCAAAGTTTGATAGATTTGACATGGTTGCCATGGATGGGGGATGTAATTGGATTGTCTTGTTTATTATGCTTGCGTGTTAGAATAAGACACGGCTAGAAGAACCTCCGCATGTAATACTCACGTTTTAGTATAATCTTTTCAAAAGTAAATTAAGGTATATTCATTGTTCTTAAAAAATATTATTAATTAAAATATTCAAAACCAATGAAATTTTGAAGCATTTTATTTAAAATTAATAATAAATACACTCTTATTTTCTTCATTTGGTCTTGTTTTAACATTCAATAAATTTATGTCACATAAAATATTATATAATACCAAATTAAAATAATATTTAATAATTGATTGGATATAAGTGATTAATATGTTAAAGTTCAAGTTGAATAATTTGGATATTCAATTATTGACAAAATATAATTCTTAATCAATTTACTTACTCATGCTCAAACTCTAACTCTGAACTTGTTAGAATTTTATTTTTTTTAATAAATATGAGGATTAAGATAAAAAAATATTTTTAAAGTTTTTATGATTGATCTATTATTTGTTGTATTAACAATAAAAAAACAATACGAACCTTTTTTTAATTAATTGAGATCTTTAATAAAATATGTTAAGTATTTCTTAATATATTAAGTATCAAATTAACAAAAAAATTAATCAAGTGGGTAAATTAATTTGGCACATTAATGTGGTGTAAAACTTTGTCTTACCATATATAGAAGAAGGGCACTCATCAGTCGCATCCTCCAGACTCGGTCCATCGTATCTTACCTGCCTGCTTGAAAAAAAATTCCATACATGTTAAGTTAAATCACTAAAGGGAGAGTCCAAGGACCGCAAATTTGATTGGAGAAGGAAAAAAAATGAATCAAAGAATATAAATAGATTTTAGAAGAGTAATTTGTCCGTTTCTATTTTCTGAAATCAATATATTGAGTTGATGCCCCCAATTCAACCTAAAGTCAAACGGCGTATGATGACCCTTTACTACTAATACGAGGACGTTACTCCATTTTGTTACTCAGATAACTAAACTATAGAGGAAGCAAATTAAGCACACTTTGATGGGGAAAAGACCCAAACCGGGTGAAATCTCAACCATCCTTTAATTTTATTATTTGATAAATTTAAATTTATAAAAAAAACGTGCGAATTGTTGAGATTGATTAAACTAAACACTCCCCAGTTTTCCAAATTGGCGTCCGTTTGAAGGATTGGTCTAAACTTTTATAAATAACATTAAGTTGTGGTTTTAAAATATAGACTTATAAAAAATTGAGTCAATTTTGCGATGTTCAATGGACTTAATGGGGCTAGGTTAGACTTATAAAGTGTAGGTTCGAAAAAAAATCTTAGTTATCTCAGTATTATTAACTACAATTTCATTTTTTTTAAAAATATACATATCTTAAGATTTTATACATCAAATATGTTTAATTTTAGACTGGACCAATAAATCTACCGTCCCTAAGAAATTCAGTCTTACTTTTACACTTTGATTTGGTGGGCCCGGGCCAGACCGGATTAGACATGAAACGGGTGGGCCAATTTGCCATCTCTAAATTAAATTGCCTTCAATAAAGTTGAGAGAAGCTTAAGCATATGGTGATGACTGATGATACGATATTTAGATTTGTATGTATAAAAATATATCTGCTAGAATAGATCTTTTTTTAAAAATAAATTTCAGTATTTTAAAAAATAAGTTCTTAATTCTGAGTGAGAGTGAGAGAAATTCCGAACTAAAATAAAAAGAGTTGAGAGACCATGGAATGGATGTGCATAAAAGCAGAAAGACATACGTGCGTTAGCTATCAACTGATTTCAAACTTCAACCATACTAGTTACATGATATGAATTTAATACTTGTCATAAAAAACAATAAAAATGATTAGGCTACGACGTGTTACCATCCTACATAGCATAATTAATACTACTGCTTACGTGACCGAGATGGTTCTTAATTTGATTCTATTATCACAGAATCGAAAAAGGCTACAGGAAAGGGAAAGTATCCAAGTGGGCTTGCTTGTTAAGCATTCAGATTATTACTGATATTATATTCGGTTTAATATACAAAAGCGTTATGAACAATTATAGTCAAGAAAGTGACTTCATTATTGTTAAAAGTATTTTTTTTATCTGATACAGGTGCATGTACTATAATTATTTTGCATTTGCCTACACGTATATCATGTTTCTTTTTTCCTCTTTAGCAATGATAATTAAATTGATAGTGATGAACGGATCATACGTGCAATCATATTATTTGTTTTCAGTAATTTCTTTCACCTGTCTATATATGATATTCCCCTCTTCTTACTTAATAAACATATATATTGTCATCTAGTTTAGGGGATTGCTTCCTTTCATGGACACCAACAAAGAGATAATTTGAACCTTCTTTTTTCTAGTTACATGCTCCCATATGCGAGAAATTTAATTGTTTTTGTTTGATACCATAGCAATGCCAAATCTTTCCCCCACTTGAAAAATATTCATTCATTTCTATTCAAGCTTCCATCTATGTTTTCAAAGAAAGTTTTGAAAGAGAATAATGAATATAACCCAAGTGGAATATTTATATAATGAAAATGTGGAACAAATGAGATAAGGTTAGAAAAGGGTAGAAAAATTTCACTTGGGAATATTTATATAATGAAAATTTCTTGTGTGTGGCCCGTGTAACCAAAAGGGATAAGGTTCATGTGCTCTTCATTCTGTCTGTGGAAGTAAATAATTCCTTAAGGACAGTGTTCAAACATTACTTTCACTCGCCTTTCAACACTATTGTTATTTCTTCATGAGCTTTCAAACATTAATCCTACACGCCAGCTACGAGAGAGAGAAAATAAGGTTATAATTTGAAAACATTACAAGAGCAAGATAACACTAATTCATGAGGTAGAGTTTTTAAGAAAGACAAACACACTGATAAAGCACAAAAAGGAAAACAAGAGAGGAAGATTCAATAAAAACAACAGATGTAAAATAAGAAAACATAAACTGATGTATACTTATATAAGAGAAATATTGAGGGATACATCGATTTGGTTGCCCTTACCTTAAGGCGTCTTAGAACCAGAGAGCAAGAGTTTGAAATATGAATTTGCCACAAAAATTTAAAACATTAATGAATTTTATACTGTGCTTTTACTTTGAACCAATATAGGAATGACCTTTTAGATTAATTTTTAGTACAATGGTATAGAAAAAATTGAGTAAATTTTCAGAAGTTAGAAAAAGACTTTCATTAATATTTTATATTTTTGTTTCTTAAGTTAAAGATCACGGATGTTTTCTAGTCTACTGGATCAAGGATCAATTCTATTTATGGTGTATGATTATCGTTAATCTAAAAAAGTTTGCACATGATAGAAATCAGATACGGATTCTTCCACTAAATAAATCATTCTCATTTATGTAGTATAATTAATTTATAAAAAATTTTTATTTTAATTTTAGATGTAGAATATTTATCCCAATATTAAAAATATATCATCATCTTACATTTACATCAATTTTTCAAGAATCATCGTAAAAATTTAATGTTAAAAGCCTTTTTTGTGAAATCATTTTTTGCATTTTCTTTAATCATCATATTATATGAGATAACAATCAAATCGCAATTCAACTGGTCAATGGTTGATTTAAGTAATGTATGTTTAATTTTGTTTTTAAGTAAAGTTTCAGGTCCAAATTTTATATATAAAAAAATATATTTCAAAACCGCTAATTGTATTACGTTGTAAAATTAAAATATTTTCCATAAAGGGAACCTATATTCTAGAAATTAAAAAAAATGCATAATCAGTTAAGATATTTGCAATTCAATTTTTCTTTTCTAAAGAATATGATAGAAAACTTCTTGAGTAATTATAAAATAAAAATACTTAAAATTACCACATTTAATTTATTTTAAATTTAAAAAAGAGTTATTTTATTTAATAATTTTCCATTTAAAAAAGAGTTATTTTAAATTTAAATTCCTGATGAGTAGTAAATTAAAGATTCATTAATATTTGTCTCAAGTTTTGTTTGTGTACATGGGTGCGGGCAACAATGAGGACAAAGCTGAATTTCAAACTCCTAATGATATTCAATTATTCAAAGATTACAGCTATTAGGAAGAAATATGTCAGTGACACAGCAACAACTGAGAACCACAAAGTCATTAAACTCCACTTTGTATTATTGTTATTTTGTTTCATACACTTGTATTAATTATATATTAAATGACAGTCTAACCCTGCTTTGGCTAGGATCTTAGCAATTTGAGCAGCATTCTTGCCTTTGATTTTGTTGTGTTACTACACTGACTCTGCAGAAGCAACAGCAACCGAGTCAAAACTCCACTCTCAATGGCTTCTTCTTTTGCACGCTCAAATTCACCACAAACAGTTAAAAGCACTTCAACAGCACTCTCACTGCATTCTTGATCAGATACCCTGAAAACCATATTCACCAAAGTTTGAACACAATTAGGGTGTTTCACCAATGCCTCTTTAGCACTTTTCAGCCCCATTACTTTCTCTACTATTCTCATTGCCACTGGTGCCATGTTTCTTCTTTCTGATGTAATGTATCTCATAATTTCTTCTATTGCCCCTCCTCTCACCAAACTCTCTCTGTTGGATTGCAACGAACATAGTGCTGACATGGCTTTAATTGCATCCCCAGAAACCTCGTAATTTTGGTTAACAACTTGAACAATCTCGTGCACCAGTTTGTGAGAGTTTCCAAGAGTAGAACATAAATCTTCTGTCTCAGAGGATGATGATGATGACTCTATAACACGGCATAAGCTAGTCTTAACCGAGTTAGTACCCTTTTCAAATAGTAGCACAAACATGGTTAATTTAGACCCATCTTTGATCATATTTAGAGGCTCCAAACTACCAAGTGGCAGCAATTTTTTAATGCAACAAAGTGCTAGCTCTATGAAGTTCATGTCATTTTCTGGTGACACTTGAGTTCCAAAAACTAGTTCCAAAAGCTGTGGTAGGAAATCCAATTGGAAGAAGCGTGATTTGTTAAAGGAACAATACTCATCAGATAAGAGACTGATTTTCCCAAGTGCTTGGAGCTTGTTTTCTAAGCTGCTTTCATGGGATTCAATGTTGCTTTTAAGAGAAGCTAAGGAGTCAATAGTTGAAGCTTCAGGGTTAGCAGGGTCGAATTGGTGACACAGTTGAAGCCATTGATCGATCAAGTGGCGAAGAGTGTGGTTGGGAACAATGGATGGATCATGAAGCTTTTGCATTGTGACAGGACACGTGAGGTTACCCTGAGCAAGCCATTTTTCTATGTTTGATCTGTCATAGGTTTGGCCAGTGCATAAAGTCACAGGATCTTCCAACAAGTCTAAACTGATGGGGCATCTAAATAAATGAGGAATGGCGTTTTGAGATTCGTTCATAACTGAAGATTCCCAAGAACAAAAAGAAGCAAATAATAGTTGTTAGAACTTAGAACTTCAAAGTGACAAAGAAATCAAAGTGGGTTCTCAAATATTGTGAGGCTTTAGAATGGGAGACATGCATTTTTAAAAGAAGCTAGAGAGATGGTGTCAAAAAGTGCCACCCTTTTGTTGTTTCCTCTTTTAGCTTCTAAAGCCTTGAGAGAGAGAGAGATCCTTGAAGGATGAGAAAGAGGGCAGATGCAAGAAGCTTGGAAGTGGTGGTGGCTCAATTATAAAGATGGATGAGAAGTGAGACATGACCATAAAATATTGCATCCGGTGGAAGTGATGGATAAAGAAAGAGAGAAAAGTCAGAAAGTTGAGGACTCACTCACTCACAACTTAATTCCATATTGGCAGGAGCACAAAAGGAGTAGAGTAGTGGGAGTAAGGGAAGTTTCTGTAGGTCTGTAATTCTTTGGCTAGTGGAGAAAGGGAAAGCACAAAAGTACAAATATTTGAGGCCAAAAAATACATAATTCTTCTTCTAGTAAAAGAAATTAAGAAAGTGGAATGGCAACTAATATTATAGAATAATGGTAAGCATGGGCCCCACCCCGGGCTCTTCTTTATCAATCCAGTCAAACCAAAATACTCTTTTGCTTTTGTTCCGTCAAACTGGCGAACCAAGAACCTTTCAAGTTTGAATCCACCAATGGTGCCAAGCTGAAATCCACCTATATACTTACAAGCTGAAGGAAGAAAATTGTGGCCTTCATGCGTATTTAATTTGGGTCATGTTTTAGTCTAAAATTGATTTTAAATATAATTTTATATATTTAGTTTTATGTTTGAGAATAATTTAAAATTGATTTTAGATTGAAATAATTTTGAATAATTTCTGGCTTGAATTTAAAATTTTATATTAAATTTTACTCTTAAATTAATTTTAATAAAATATCCAAACATACACTACATCACTTTAAAATTAATTTTAACAAAAACTAATTTTACAAAATAAATTTCATTCAAAAATAATTTTATTAACATTCATCTAAACAAACACTTCATATTTTCTTATTTTTATGGTGCATAGAGTTTTTTCTCTTTATTTGAGTTTTAAAATTAATTCTTGTTTTAAAATTTTATACTCATACAAGTAAGTTTAGTACTAAACGAGTAGTTAAATAAAAATATTTAAATCTAAAAGAGTTAATGTAGTGGTATAAAATTATATAAATATGAGTTAAAACGATCTATTTAATAAAAAAATTCGTATTTAATTTTTCAACATCAACAGTACCTTTAACCCAAATTAATTGGGGTCGGTGGTAGATGAACCTAATGATAAATCAAAAATAGAGCAAAAGAGAGAAACAGAGTTAAAATAAAAGAATGGTGAGAGGAGAAGAGAAAAAAAGATGAAAAGAATTAAAACAAGGAACAACTGGAACATAGAACTACTAAAGGGTTTAACCCTCCATCAGACTTATAGCTTTTCTCCACTCCGTCCTAAGACATATCATCCGTCAATCTAAATCTCACTCCATTAAGTCTTGTTTAATTACCTTTCCCAGGTAAGTTTTGGTCGAAATCGATGAGATTAGTCTAAAAAAATTGACCTCCTTTAAAATAATTAACGAACTTTCACATTCTTAACTAAAAAGAAATTTATATTAAAGTTTAATTATACTTTGAGTAAGTCTCGTATCAAGAATAAATCTCCTAGAATTGAAAATAAACATCTCGAATATAAAATTTACAAGTTACATATATATTATAGATGTGGTTTGATAACATCTTAATATCGGATAATTGAATAAACTTAATAATAATTATTATAATAGATTTTGAATCTTATTCCAATTCAATTTTTCAAAATTGATTTAATAGTTATTTTTCATTCATATCCTTTAAGTTGCCTATGTGGATAGTTAATATAAAATCTCTAAGACTCTGTACATTTAGAAGTGTATAAAGATATGAAGAATACCCGTGGAAAAACAAATTTGACCATCTATATGCAGTACACCTATAGATATCCAACCAAAACGAATTTCTCAACTTACTGAATTTAGCAGAATATCCAACTTGCTTGTTTCTAGCAACTTTTTTTTTACAAGTTCCCCGACTTTCTTCCATGAAAAAAATGTTAGTTAATAATAATTTATAAACCTCGTCTTTGCGTATTTGTGGTTTAATATATTTTACATTGATTTTTTTTTTCTTTCAAATATTTAGTGCTTCAAAGTTCACACACACATTAATTTATTAATGTTGTTTTTCCTCAGAAAATGATAGTAAATATACGTTATTTCAAGCATACTTGATTCGAAGGCAAGATAAAGGTTTATTAAGAGATTTATCTTTAAAGCATTCACTCATAATTTTCTTAAATTGTAGATATTCGGCTGTGATCTCCATATGTGTGTGTGACTACTAAGAAAAAATAAACATATACATATAAAGAATTTATATCCTTATTTGGTCTTTTCAGATCAGTTGAATCAATAATTTTTAACGATGATAGCTGGGACCACAAAATCAAAGAAAAAGGATATGACTACCGCTTCCTTCTTTTTTTTTTCCTTTTAAAAAATTATTACTATTTTTTACCACACTTTCCGGCAACTAATTTATAATCCACGTTCCTATCACGTGAATAATGTAAGAAAACTAACTTCATTAATTAATGTTCCCCCCTTTTTTTTAAGATATTAATTTTTTTTTTTGAAAGGTTTTTGAAGATATTAATGTTCCCTTGATAACAGGTAAGTTTGACAACAATAAGAAATTTTAATTTTTCATGGACTGACAGTTTCTGAATAGTTTGAATTACTTATTTTTTATATGAAACATTTAATGAATACAATTTATATATCTTGATTAAGGTGGGTAGAGTAGTTTACAGGTGTTAAACCGGTTTTGATTCGTGGGAGCAACTTGTTTAACCTATTTTTTCAAATGGATCAAAACAATACTATTAACCTGCGAATCTATTTTGGGCATGTCCTATTTTGTTTCGTAAAAAAGTTAAATTTTATCTATTAGAATCAAAGATAGTATTCGAGATTTATAATTATTTATGTATATTATTCAATCAAGTAAATTAGATTCTCTTAATAATATTATTTAAATAATATTTTAATATTTTTTATGCATCCTATGATATTTAAATAATGTTTTATAATTCTCACGCATATTGTAATATTTAATATACTTCCTGCATTCTAAAATAACTACAATTTTTGCCTTTAAAATTTATTTCAAATTAACTTATATCCTCACTTTTCAATGAAATACCCCAACAGCAATTCCAAAATTGGTTTCTAATAAATATTGTTATCTTAAAAGGCATAATAATGTATTTATTGAAATTAAGAGAAAAAACAAAAACATTTTAGTAAATTATCACCTAACAAAT
>PYAF01000205.1:1486515-1506562 GCA_007407185.1 Glycine tomentella | reverse complement strand
GTAGTACATGCAAACTGATTATGTGGCTGTGGTTGTTGTGAAGGCTTGGAATATCGAGACCATTTCAGAGTTTACTCTTGATGGACCCAAAGGCCGAGTCCATGCCATGACTGTTGGCAACAATACACTCTTTGCTGGTGCAGAGGTAACTAACCATGTCATTAATATTATCTAATGATATTCCCCTAACCTTTTTTTTTTCTGTAGTTAGTTAAATTTTGTTTTATTTAAAATTAAAATTTCAGGATGGTGTCATTTCTGCTTGGAGAGGAAGCTCTGAAGCTAATTCTCCTTTTGAACTGGTTACATCACTCACTGGCCACACTAAAGCAGTGGTTTGTCTGGCTGTTGGATGCAAGATGCTGTACTCCGGGTCCATGGACCGAAGCATAAAGTTATGTCTGTTGTTGGACACTATAGGGATTCTTTTTGTCTTTTTTAACATGAGAATGACAATTTTTTCTGAGAAAAGGATATGTAATTTCCTTTGAACTGCCATATGATCATCTAATGACTGGATCTTCTTATTTTGTTTTCTTCAGGTCTGGGACATGGATGCATTACAGTGTACAATGACACTAAATGACCATACTGACGTAGTCACATCCCTTATTTGTTGGGATCAATATTTGTTGTCAAGTTCATCTGACTGCACAATTAAAGTTTGGGCTTGCATTGAATTAGGATCTTTGGAAGTGGTATATACGCACACCGAAGAAAATGTAAGCTATTTAATTTTCTGTGTTGAAATATCATTTGGTTTTATTTTCATTTGTAAAAATCAAGATGACATGAAAGAGTTGGTCAATCTCCTAAGTTGATTTTTTTTTATTTTTATTACAGGGTGTTGTTTCACTTTTTGGGATGCCTGATGCAGAAGGAAAGCCAGTATTATTTTCCTCGTGCAGAGGCAATTCAGTTCATATGTATGAATTGCCATCGTAAGTAAATCTAAATTATTCACATTTCTTTTTGTTAGTTTACCTCCATCTTTGTAATATTTCTTATTTTTTTGTTGCATTCTCTGATCATGTTTTTTCAACAGATTTTCAGAGAGGGGACGTTTATTTGCCAAGAAAGATGTGGCATTAATTGAGTTAGGTCCTGATGGCCTCTTCTTTACTGGAGATGGGACTGGTTCGCTGATGGTGTGGAAATGGTTGGAGGTACCCAAGGTGGCATCCTCTTGACATGTGTTTCCTTTCAACATTGGAGCTGTATTATCCATCTATTTCCTCTTGAATTAGGTGGTGATAAGAATGAATTTATTTTTCTGAGCAGTAAATTCACTGTAAAAACAATTGTATAGAAATACCAATTCTCATTCTTTTATATTCTTCCCAGACAATTGTATAGAAATTGACAATTATATAGAAATACCAATTTCCATTCTTTTATATTCTTCCCAGCAGATGTAATCTTCTCCTGCTTTGATAAATACTATTGTAAGTATCATGTTTTGTAATGAAATCCGTTTTCAAATTCCTCCCATCATTATCAAAGCATACATTTTTAGAACAGAGATAACTTGATTACCCCCTCCGCCCTCATATTCTCCTATTCCTATGATTGCATATTTTCATATTTTTTACGTATGCACACGTTTCTCTACTGGCACAAAGTCATCTGAACAAGGTGAATCAATCACATTCGTTGATGTTGCTGGAGTTGACAAGGATAAGGAGGAGCTGGAAGAGATTGTGGTAGGCTGGACTTTCTTCAGCTCATATTCAGCACTTACAACCTTTAGGGCATATACAAGGCTTTCTATTCTATGACAGGCCTTTTATTTTCATTTTGATTTTTTTTTTTATGTATAGACAAGTAGTTTTTAATATCTGATGTTCACTTGCCAGGAATTTCTTCGCAATCCAGACAGATATATACGACTTGGAGCTCGGCCTCCCCAAGGTGTTCTCTTGGTGAGTCATAGCCAGAGATATTTGATAAGTAATCCAGAGATATTTGATAAGTAATACACAATGGTCTTATGATACCAGGATGAAAGCACATGGTGGTCATCCAGCAAATACTTTGTAGTTGAGAATATTTGCTTGGAGAAGGGACCAAATATGAGAAATGTCTTTTGGGAATATTTTTGGCTAAAATCCAGCAAAGTTTTCTACTTATTACATGATCTATGCTTTCTCTTATTTTCATAATCATTACCTTTCAAAAGATGAGATCACTATTGTCTTCGATTGAACTGGTGGTTCTAGGAATTAATTCTTCAATAGTTTTCACTTACATATTGTATGTGGATTATTTATAGCCAAGTTACTTTTTCATATTATTGTTGTTTTAATTTGAAATGTAGGTAGTAAATATCCACTGTTTTATCTTACAGGTGGGTCTTTACTGGCAAAGGCTGTGGCATGGGAAGTTGATGTGCCATTTATAAGTTGTTCTGCTAGTGAGTTTGTAGAGTTATATGTTGGTATGGGTGCTTCCCGATCTCTTCGCAAGGGCAAAGAAAGAAGCACCATCCATAATATTTATTGATGAAGTAAGAATGTGTATTCTTTTATTATGTAAGACGTTTGATTTATTATTTACTATTCAACCAAGTAAACTTTCCTTTGATATGCAGATAGATGCTGTGGCTAAAAGTCGTGATGGTAAATTTTGCATTGTCAGCAATGAACTGGAATAAACCTTGAACCAGCTGCTCACCGTTAGCATTTTTCCATATTCATTTTCTTGGTATTTTATTTTGGGGGGAGGGGGGATTGTGAATGAGTCTAACGTCTTAAAACTGTATTGCAGGAGATGGATGGTTTGGACAGCAGTTCTGCTGTCATTGTTCTTGGAGGGACTAATCGTGCAGATGTCTCAGACCCTGCACTCCGAAGACAAGGGAGATTTGATCGAGCTGTTATGGTCTGGATTCTATATTAAATGCATTATCTCCTTTGGTTTTTGTACTTATTTCAAAAAGACCTTGACTTTGCAGATTCTTAGCAAAAATTTCTCATTTTCTATTTAGGTGGAAGCACCTGATAGGATTGGAAGAGAAGCTATCCTTTAAAGTTCACGTTTCCAAGAAAGAACTTCCTTTAGCTAAGGATGTTGACCTTGGCGACATTTCTTGTATGACCACTGGTTTCACTTGGTAATTATTCTGTTTCTTCCATACTTCTTTTTATCCTTTAAATATTGAGAAGAATGAAAACTGACACATGGTACACATCATTGAAGAGCGGATCTTGCAAACCTAGTAAATGAGGCTGCATTATTGGCGGGAAGACAAAACAAAATTGTTGTGGAGAAAAATGATTTCATTCAAGCTGTTGAAAGATCAATAGCAGTAAATTACAGTCTCTTGAAATGTCGGGGGATACACATTCTCACTTTCTAGCTGTAGTCTGGCTGGATTTTGATGTGTCAATCACAAATGTTAAATTGAAAATTTTAGTTTTGTATATTTGAGTCTAGTTTATTTATTCTTGGATAAAATGGACCAAGTTACTTGTTTTAGGGAAGAGAAGACTGCCAAGTTGAAAGGAAGTGAGAAGGCTGTAGTTGCACGGCATGAAGCTGGTCTTAATCCGACACTAGGCCCTGTGTCAACTTCCACCCTTTCTAATGGTGGAATGGACGAGTCTGGTGGATCAGCTCCTTGGGGAAGGGATCAGGTCCTCTATTTCATTATCTTATTTCCATCCTTATCCTTATTCACAATTCTTCAAGCGCCAAGCCAATATGAGTGGGGCTTCAGACGGTTGGCCGAAGAGGCAAAGAGGCCGAACGGATCAGTTTAATACCTTGATTCTTATATTGTATACTTAATTTCAATTTGACATAGTTTCCCCCCCTTTTGATGCTGTCATGTTTCAGGTTGGTTTAATTTGTGATATTTATCTCGTCGTGCATGCACGTTGTATTCCACGATCACAATTTCAGGAGAAAAAAAGCACAATTACAAATATTACATTAATCATTTTAGAAATATAAAGATGAAGAAATCATTGGTATGAGTGATATAAGTTGTTGGAAGGAGAAGTATTTCACTAAAGATGATTAATTAGATTTTTGACGAATATCGAATAAATATTTTGTATCAATCACATAATTAAAAAAAGGAAAATATAAATGTCCTCTTATCAAAAGTTAGAATCTCAAAGAGGTTTATTATTTAATTATTTATGGCACAAGAGAAGTAAACTAATTCTAAGAAACAAAATCATATTAATTTAAATTGATGATACAATTGAGAGATCAAAGAAAGAGACCACTCTAAGCCCTCTTAGGCAGTTATCACAATTTGCAATTGCATATGGTGCATGCTTCAAGTCTCTGATATATGATACCTATATTTCACAGAACACCATTTTTCAGGAAGTAGATAAATTAAGGTAAAAGAAGATGAAGCAGGCATTGCGAAAAATGCATAAGGTGTGACTTGACTTCTCTTCCGTGTAACCATGATGGATAAGCCCAAAATCTTGATCAAGAAGAATCTACAAAAAGCAAAACAGATTGCTGTGCATCCACTGTCACAGAGAAAACCTTCTGTCACACCTTCAAACTCTACCCTACCCTTCAACCTTCTTTCAAATTCTTGGCCATAAATTCCACCACCTCATCGCCTAGAGCTTTGTTAATGAAGAAAGTAACCAAGAGCATTTGACAAGGTTAGAAACATTTCCTTCAACTACAAGCTACAACAAATTATTCCAAAAAGCGACAAGGTTAAGGAAGAGGGACTCACATGCAGTGCACTTTGCTTGCATCTTCCAGGGTTTGGTAAAACAAAGCGAGTTAAAGCAAGAAATGCAGAAACCCAAATGCATGTTGCCGTGAACCCTGTCCCTGTGTTATCAAAGCCAAATTCTTCGGAAAAATTTGAACGTATTTCCCTGGTTTCACAAGCAAGAATTCATGAAAATGAAGGAGATAACTCTTTCGGTTCCTACTTTGATTTGCCATCTGAGTTGTTTAAATTCAGCAGCCATAATTCATAATCCTGCTTACGTGCAAGACACAAGGAAATTAACGTCTTTTTGGAAGCACAAGGCGCTATTGAGTATATATATATATATATATATATATATATATATTGAAGATAACTCTTTCAAAAATTAAGTCAATAATATATAGCAGATACTTTTGTTAAGTTTTATCCATGTTATATGCAGTTGTTTTTTACGTGAGCTACGTGGATGTTAACTCTTTATATGATGTACCTTGTTTGATATAAGATCTATATAAATATATACAAATTGATCGCACAAAGCCAGAAATCACGCACAAACTACGTAGTGTAGTCTGAATCTCTGGCTATGATACTGTCTCCACAAAGTTTGATATATGCAAATGCAACTACCATGGAAAGGAGCTTCATGCTTTATCTCATCTAAACAAAACTCTTAATTGGATCGCGCATCTGATAGATAACTCACTAATTTCACTGGAGAATGCACTGTAATATAACTTAGGTGTATGCATTAACATTGTCAACACATTTTTAAGACAGTGAAGAACAGTTTATAAATTACAACATCCTTATTCTTAATAGGGACGTTACAGCATTAAATTATTGTAGGATAGAAATCTCTTGCAATTACAGAATACTAATACGTAGCACTAAAAAATAACATCCCTATTAGCACTAGTTTTACTAAGGTATTATTTTTTAGTTAGAGGTATGAAATAGAGACATTGATTTACCTTTTTAAATAAGTACACACTAAAGAGATTTGTTCATGGACCTTATTTTTATTTGTGCTTTTATTGGGCTTGAAAGGAGCAGGTTGGCGTTTGCTTCCTACACCAGCGTTTTTTCTCATACACCCAGCAAACCTTACGGATTCGAAATCCGTACGAGTTAAAATTTTTTTAAATGATTTTTGAAATAATGGTCCAGGTAGGTGTTGAACCCGTAACCTTCGATTACAAGAATCGTGCTCTGACCAACTGAGCTACTAGACTATTCATGTTAAAAACTAATTAAAATTGCTATATATAACATTACAAATTTTAATGTATATTTAATACACATAAATTTACATAATTAATTTTTATCTAATAATATTTTTTTCACATATATAAATTTTTAATGTATATGAACCTCTGATTTTATAAAATTAAAATTTTTAATATATATATGAATCTAATATTTTTTATTCAAATCTATAATTTTTAACTAACCCATGATTTTTATTTTAATTTATTGTTCTCAAAATTCATATATTTTATAATTAAACCATGATTTTATCTAATAATATATTTTTTATCCAATAAAATATATTTTTTAAAATTAGATAAAAAAATATATTATCAGATAAAATCATGGTTTAATTATAAAATATATTTTTTTATAACAATTAATTTTTAAAAAATATATTTTATTGGATAAAAAATATATTATTAGATAAAATCATGGTTTAATTATAAAATATATTTTTTATAACAATTAATTTTTAAAAATATATTATCAGATAAAATCATGGTTTAATTATAAAATATATTTTTTTTATAACAATTAATTTTTAAAAAATCATTTTAAAAAATTTTAACTCGTACAGATTACGAATCTGTAAGGTTCTTGCGGATTCGTCCTTACGGATTACGAATTCATAAGAGCTTTACTGATTACGAATCCGTAAGGTTCTTACGGATTACGAATCCGTAAGGTTCTTACGGATTACGAATCCGTAAGGTTCTTATGGATTCATACACCCGTTGCTTTTCGGATTATGAGAAGGGTAAAATCGGTATTACATTATATATGCTAGGTGTATGAGAAAAAGCGCTGGTGTAGGAAGCAAATGCCATTCTTTTGTTGGGTTGAAAGGTTAATTATGCTCGATCCAAAGCCTAAACTAAAGTTGGGTCATTCTTTTGAGCTACAGTGGGCGTTAATGAATGCGTTATACATGATCATGAGTTATGTATGTGTGTAGTGTAAGTTGACAAGATACTGTTATTAGTCTTGTTTTAGACATGCGTGACAAATTCCTCATGTGGACAAAACCACTCTCAGCATAAAACCACAAAAACAAGGACAAGTTGTTAGCTAGTACATATTACAGAGGTGGTAAGAGTATCTGACACTCAAGGAAATATAACATAAGGTGGATTACAAGTATTATATGCAGAAAAATAGAACAGAAATTAGTTTAGAAACTGAAAAGTGAATTAATTAAGAAATCACTAATACTCTACTACTATTATATAACAAAAATAAAATATTGAAACAATTAAGTATATACAATATAAAAGCACTAAAATTATAAAATATATAGTTCTAGAACATGAAATTCGGTGATCCCACTTCCTCTATAACGTGCCTGCCTCCATCATCAAATTGATTTTGTATCTTTTCATCCTTTTGGAGCAAAGCTTGGTGCTTACTTTGAGATAACCAGTGGGAAAGAGAAAACATCTCAATCACACTGGTATATTGGTTCATCAGATATTAACAGAAGGTGATGACCCCGTACTAAGATATAGGTCGTATGTAGACATAATAGGCAAAGTTGTATTCTCATTAACAGTGGGCAGTTAAATCCCTAGAGAAAAAGTTCTGATTTCGTAGTCCCCTTGATGCAAGAAAAGCTATGCTTTTTCAATTGTTCACATTCTCATTGGTGGAAATGATGCAATCACACGAATGCTATATCTCCTCTTACATGCACCATGTCATCTACGTCTCAACCTTCTAGTCCTATCATAACCATATATCACATGCTATAAATAACAAGCTAACTTTCCCAACCAAATCACTTCCAACAATGGCTGCAGTGTTATGGGTATTGGCTTTAGCTAGCCTCTGCTACCCGCTAGCCACAATCAATGCCCAAGCACCAACAGGTACACCCTCCAATTGGCAACCTTCAACCCCTTCAGCACCCTCAAATTTGCCAACCACAACCCCAAATGCACCATCTAAGTTGCCCTCCACAACCCCAAATGTACCATCTACATTGCCAACAACCACCCCAAATGCACCATCTACATTGCCAACAACCACCCCAAATGCACCCTCTACATTGCCCTCCACAACCACAGTTGCACCCTCAACATTGCCAACAGCAACTTCCCCCTCTTCTAGCACACCTTCAGTAACCAAACAACAACCCATTGTGGCTGCAACTCCTTCCACCTCAAAGAAACCACCAACAGAAGCAACTTCTCCCACTTCTACTCCAACAACCACAGCTGCACCCTCAAAATTGCCAACTGCAGCTTCCCCCACTTCTAGCAAAACACCAATCACCACTCAGGCTCCTGTGAATTCAGCAGTTCCAAAAGCCACATCTCCAACATCATCTGCTCCTGTGAAATCACCAGTTCCTAAAACCACATCGCCAACATCATATGTTCCTGCGAAGTCACCAGTTCCAAAAGCTACATCTCCAACAACATCTGCTCCTGTGAAATCACCATTTCCAAAAGCTACATCTCCAACAACATCTGCTCCTGTGAAATCACCAGTTCCTAAAACCACATCTCCAACATCATCTGTTCCTGTGAAGTCACCAGTTCCAAAAGCTACATCTCCAACAACATCTGCTCCTGTGAAATCACCATTTCCAAAAGCTACATCTCCAACAACATCTGCTCCTGTGAAATCACCACTTCCAAAAGCTACATCTCCAACTACATCTGCGCCTGTAAAATCACCACTTCCAAAAGCTACATCTCCAACAACATCTGCTCCAGTGAAATCACCACTTCCAAAAGCTACATCTCCAACAACATCTGCTCCAGTGAAATCACCACTTCCAAAAGCTACATCTCCAACAACATTTGCTCCTGTTAAATTACCAATGCCCAAAGTTACAACTCCAACTTCTGCTCCTGTGAAATTACCTGATAGAAAGCCTTTACCACCATCATCTGCTCCAGTTAAATTACCACTCCCCAAGGCTTTACCACCAACCTCCACTCCACTGAAACCACCAGTTCCCAAAACTACACCTCCAAAAATAGCTCCTGTGATACCACCTGTTTCCAAAACTTTGCCTCCAAAAATTGCTCCTGTGAAGCCACCAGTCCCCAAGGTTACACCAGCATTAAGTCCAAAACCCCCATCCCCCAAAATCCCACCCAAAAAAGCTCCTATTTCACCCCCTCCACTGCCATTACCACCAGCTGATGCATCACCATTGCCTACTCCAAAAGTATCCCCAACACCATCCAAAGCACCAACACCAGCCAAAGAAACACCAGCACCAGCACCTGCACACAAAAAGAAAGCACCAAAATCATCACCTGCTCCCTCACCACTAAGTAACACCCCAACACCAGCACCAATGCCAGCGGTTGAAACGCCAACACCAGCACCAGCACCTGAAGATGACACGCCACCGCCCCCTCCCCACAGGCACAGGAGAAGAAGACACAAGCACAAGCACAAGCACGAGAGACACCATGCACTTTCTCTGGCTCCAACACCTACAACTATTATTCGGAGAAGTCCCCCAGCACCACTTGCTGACGATATTGCTACAACCGATTCAGAAGAGACACCATCACCAGCACCAAGTCCCAATGCGGTAATATTTCATTTGACCACTTACACTTAAATTACAATTACATACATTAACCACTAGTATATGTATATCTCATGTTTTTCATTGTTGTTTACAGAATGATGCACACTCATACTATAGGCAAGGGAATATGTGGCCAAGTATTAATATTGGACTCGCTGTTGCCATTTTGTTATCTGTCATCGCTTGACACTTGCAACAGCTGCTATAGAAGTCTCATGAAGAACATGGATTCACTCTAATAAAGCAGTGGTTTGGTTTGCAAAACATATAAAATCAGTTAAATGTATAAAACTGAATAACCAAAAGTTATATATACCCAGTTTTTATTATTATTTTTATTTCGTTCTTTCTTGATTAATGTGTACTGTGATCTTTGCTCACAAATATTAATGATACGAGTTTTTGAATTGTTGAAACAACCAAGGAACGTCTGCTATATGCAGAATGTGAAAGTGTCTATATATTTCCTATTAAACTCGATCTATTTCTTTCTGCTATGCAGAATGAAAAAAAGCTTACCAATAGGAGTAAAACATATGACCCTTCAAAGAGTGGAGATAAAAAATAATTTTACATGGTATCTACTTCCTCACCAACCTTAGATTTTGTATTCTACAATTTCATACTAAATATCTCTTTCCTTATACATTTTGTAATTAATCACACTAGACAAACTTAAAAGAAAAAAGTCTTTGAAGACTTTTTTCTTTTAAGTTTGTATTTGTATGACTTGGATCACTAGGCACAAAGATAGTTAAAAGGTTGTTCTTCATTGAACAAATTGTGTGATCACCTTGTAGGTGTTGAACGATCGCTATTATTTTGAGTGACATATTCTTCATTTGTCATCATGACGTTTGTAGACGTTCCCAAGCCACCATGATCTCCTTCTATTCCTTCCCCAACATATTGTTGCACTATCAACACTGAAGCAGAAGCTGCAAAATCTGATGAAGCTAACAAGTCCCCTATTGCCCCTAACTCTGGACACTCACTCCAATCAGTGAATCCTGCTGTGAATGGTGAACTAATTCCATGGTTTCTCCCTACTATGAAAAGGTCATGCACATCATCCATTGACCTTATTGCTTCCACTGTCTGCTCCCCATTGCTGACCATTTTCTCAACATAAACAACTGAACCACCATCATCTGCATGACTTGTCCTAAACCAGTGTATAAGCTTCTCATCAATTTGCTTCTGAGTGTCCTTATCCGTTTTCACTGTTAGTACACTTGGTTCATCATCAGGCTCGCCGCCACTATGACTATGACAATGCTTTACTTCTTCTACATGAACAAAACGCATCACAGTGAGGTTTATGGATTGATGTTCTGACATCCTCCATCCATAGCTCAAGGATTCTCTATCATCAGGCCCTCCAAAGAACAACACTGCTACATGGTGAGCCTTTTGATCTGGAGCCAAATAGTTGCAGGCATTGAAGCCTCTATCCACAAGGATCCCAACCGAGCAAGGCGCACTGGTCAGAACATTGCGGTTCACTGTGCGAAATGACGTGTTCATATCCTCCATTCCGCCATCAATCATTTGTTGTTTATGGAAAGGGACGATTATGAAGGCCACACGTTTGTCCTGAGCCACGTTGCATATGTCCTCATGCATGGTGGAGTAAGGGGAGATTACTGACATGGGCTGCACTGAGATGTGAGAAGCATGTTGCTCATAGTTTTCAAAGGCGTTGATTATGCGGTCAGATTGAGCTTGAGATCTGTTATAGCCTCCATGGCCAGTTTGATTTGATTTCTTCTCATGCTGATTGTGAACAATGAGTAATGCAGATGCATGGCCAGCAAGTTCGATCAAATGGAGCACGTAAATGCATATTGGAGAGTTGTCTGTTGGGTTAGAGGCGTCAAGGAGGTTAATCATTGTTGGCACATTTCGAGGGGTGTGGATGCACACCAGGACTCTGAACTCTGCGTCTGTTTGTGACATTTGAATATTTCTTCTTTTGTAAGGTATGATCCCCTTTGATGGTTTGTATATAGCTGATATCCCAGGTACAATTATACCAGTCATTAGTATGGTTATAATCATCATCGATGCAAATGATTCGTCCGTCAAAACCTGTAATCAAGCAATTGATTAGGATGGTAGATATTGAGAAATAATTTGAATGAATATGTTTCATTGATCTGTAATGTGAAATACATCAGAAGTGGTTGTACAATAGAATTGGATAACGGCCTACTCTAAGTAACAACTAATTGAAATATAAATTGAAGATGATACCATCAAGTAGATAATAATTATTTATAATACAAATTGAAAATAACATCAAGTAACAACTAAAAGATAAATTCAAACTAAGAGATAATTTCTCTAGCTAGTGAATGAATTACTTTTGGAGTGAAATTAAGAGATATATGCATGTTAGCTAGCTTGAACAACATATATACCTTCCGATCCTTGCCAATGTTAAGCACAATAACTTCAATAACGCCTTTTGTGTTCATGAGCAAACCAAGGACTGCTCCTTCACGAATTGACATTTGATAATAGACTGCAGCGACCATAGTTCCAACGATTTTGGCAATGCAAGACACAGCAATAAGACCGATCAAAATAGTCCATGAGTAGAACCCTTTGAGGAGTCCTAGATCAGTCTTGAGGCCAGTAGTGGCGAAAAATAGAGGGAGCAAAAGTAATGACATGAAGTCCTCGATCCTTTCCACAAGAGTGAGTCCGAGTGGTCCATTTGGGATTGTCAAACCAAAAATATATGCTCCAAAGATAGCATGTGTTCCAATAGCATCTGTGATCAGACCTGAGATCATGACACCTGATAGTATCAGGCAAATATAGAAATCACTGAATGCTTCACCCTCCGGGGTTTTCCTTATTATCCACAAGATCAGAGGTCTCACAGCAAAAACATTAAAAGCAATAAACGCTGCACATGAACAGAAAACCATCACGACAGACAGAGAAGGTTTCTCATTCTCTACCATAGTAATGGACATAAGCAAGAGCATCCAAGAAATAATATCATTAACGAGCGCAGATGAAAGAGCAACCCTTCCTAACTCTGTGTTGATGAATTTGAACTCTGCGAGGATTCTGGCAAGAACGGGAAATGACGCAACAGCGAGAACAGCACCAAGGAATAGGATGTAGGCGTTACTTGTATTATCTTCTTCGTTGAGTCTGATAAGAAAGACGGCGAAGAAAGCTCCTACTGAGAAAGGCAAGATCATGCCAAGAATTGCTATGGCCACTGCTTTTCTACCTATTCTTCTTAATGCTGATGCGTCCATCGCCACTCCCGTCAAGAACATAAAGTATAGGATACCGACGTTTGACATTGTTTCAATCAACATCCTACTTCTGTCAGGAAAAACTGCATCAAAAAATACTTGGTTTTTCCCAAGAATCGTAGGACCCAATAATATGCCTCCCTTCACGTACACGTACACATGCATGCAACATTAATTAGAATGATTTGTTAACTAACTATATAAATTAAATATGAGAAATTTAATATATGGTAATTAAAGGGATCACTAACCAACATTTCAGAGATAACGCGTGGCTGGCGAATGGGCTTGAGTATGAGGACAAATAAACGGGTAACAAAGACAATCAACATTAATTGCAGGATGAACAGAGGGAGAGAATATTTCAAAGGGTCATCCTTACTCCATAGCCCATCCGTTGTTATCATGGTTGCTGAATAGCATATTATTTCTCTTGTTTCGTTTACTCTAAACACCATCCCTGGTTCTGCCTTGTTCTTCGATCCCCACCACTTCCTAATGTTTGGTTTCTCAAATGTTGTCTTTTGCTCTTTCTCTTTTGGATGAAAACTAGAAAGAGAGAAATCTCACGCGTTCGTTCGTTTTGTTTTGGTGGTTATCCACTCAAGTTAATTTTCATGGCGTATGTTGGGGTCTCTATTTTAAGAACAATGTTGGGGTCTCAACTTCATGAGCACTTGGGGGCACATGTGGGATTAAGATCCACTCAATTTGTTATGCGTTATTTTTTTATTTTTTATTTTTAAAAAAAACTGTATTAGGAATATTGATGTAAAAAGATAAAGTGACGGAATTTTATTGTGCAATAATTAAAAATTGAAGATCAAAATCCCGCATCAACTATAATGGAGAAATAAAACATGTAAATTAAGTAGCTAGGATGCATGAAATGAATAAGGCCTCGAGTTTCTGTGAAATAGTCAACAAGATAAAGATTTTGAATGCATGTATTACATACTTAACAAGGAAATACACTCATTGTCCCACAGATGCAAAAGCAGTATTAAATATGTGAACATAATATATACAAGATAAGATTGCATTAGATATAAAGTTTTTTTTTTTTTTTAAGCATAAGATATAAAGGTATTTTTTAGAAGCATTAAATATAAAGTTAAGTTAACATTCATTGTAGTATATAAAATAGAGAAATTAGAGTTAATTGATTCACATATAACTTGTCCGACCAAATAAATAAAAAATTGAATTTCGTTATAAAATAGAGAAATTACACTGCATTCAAAAGAGATAAAATAGTTACTACAAAAAAATATTAATGTATCAGTGACAAACTTATTAAAGATTAAATATGAATTATTTCATCACTAAAGTTTTTTTTTAAGTGAATATTGAAGTAATCAAAGAGTGAATCAGAATATTGTGCAAATATTTACATCGATGGTCTAATAATTATAATTGTACGTGTTAGAACTTTGCTCAGAGATTAATGACTAGTTTCTATATCAAAATGTAAAGATTGTACATATATAATGACAAAACGAGTAATTAATCCTAAATTAAATGCCAGTGTCATTTAGTAAGAAAAGTAAGTTAGTTTATGCTTTTTAAGCCGCGTGTGGAGATAAGGAAAAGGGTAATGAAAAATTAAAGAGGTTTGGTCTAACAAATATAATTAATCTTTCACAACAACAAGGTGAATTAAGATTTAAATTTATGATGAAAGAAATGTTTATATTTAATATCTGATCCTATCTCAAATAAAATTATCTTCAAAGGAGATATATACGTGGGAAAACTAACAAAAAAAAAATAGTAATGAAAAATGGATGCAAAGCATAACGAGACAAAACTTACTTATTTAAGAAATATAAATTTATAATAGAGGTGCCGGTGCCTGGTGGTGAGACCCACACTCATGTCATCTGATTCTCTGTGGTTCGTTGAAAATTAATTCCGTTGGGTAAAGTATAAAACGGTGAGATGAATTTTGAGAAATATCGTCTACCATTCGGTGCAATCGAGAAGGCCATTTCAAATAGAAATAGAAATGGAAAAAAGTAAAAAGTAATTATATAAAAAAGAAGTTTCATGATCAGTATGAAAAGATACAAAAGTATGTAAGCTACATTCCACAAGCAAAGTATATCCTCTTGGAAGCAAAAGGAAGTTTGACAGGAGACAACAAAAAGGCCATTACCTATAATTAATTAAATACGTACACATTACATCTTTGTGCTGCATGTAACTAACTGGAGACTACTCCCTAATCTTCCATTCAAAATACATGTAAATTATAAAAATCTAACATGCAAATTAATATCCTAATACATATTATTCAATCTAAATCTAATTAATTAGCTAGGCAGGCTCATAACTTCTTCAAGATCATCATCTAACGACATATAAAATTCGTCTAGCCATGAAAGCTCAGTTCCGCAGTCATCCTCATCGCTGTAACAATTTACACCTTCTTGGGATTGACAACTTTTCTTTTCATAGGCTTTGCACAATACCCATTTGCTCCTACGTTGATCCTGTATTGCATAACGTACATTAGAAAATTCTTAGCACAAATAGTTCTTCAATAATTAATTAATTAATTGGCTTAATATAAATTTTAATAATTAGTCATCACTTACAGCTTTTCGTCTTCCGCGAGTACTTGCACAATTAGATGCAGTAGTAGTGTTAAACCCGGATGAGCAAATATGATATTCTTGCATGACCCAACTGGTTTCAGTGCCTTGTGGAGCTTCACCAAGGTTGAACACAAGGTACTTCTTGATCCCCACTTTTTCAGAAGAGGATACTATTGGTTCTATGGCTCCTATTTCCTTCCAATACCCATTTTCTGTGGATCTGTTCTCCTTCACTTTGGTGAAGAAATAGTGTTGATTTCCACTTGACAACGCCTTACCTACATATACATAAATGTACAAGACGAAGATATAATGAATATAAGTAAAAGGCATGGGTGTGATTTCTTTTATTTGTTTTGGATCCATCCATGCATGCATATGGTTATGTGATTAGTTATATATATATTGAAAAATTGAACAGCGACATAATTAAGCAATGATATTGAGACATACATACCATTTAATTCCCATGGATCAAGCAGAGAGAGGTCAAGCTCTGGAATGATGTTGGGATGGCATGGTAGAGAAGCCTTGGAACAGAGAAAGTGAAGGACAAGTTCTTCATCAGTTGGAGAGAAGCAAAAGCCAGGAGGAAGGTTGACACTTCCACAAGCCATCATTTGGTTAATTTTAGTTTGTGTGGAGTGGAGGACTTTGGCAATTAGGTCAAGTTTGTCAAAGTATATACTATATAGTTAAATAAAGTGATATAGAGAAATTTTGGCTGATTATGATTTATGATTCAGAAAAAGAATTGAGTTGCTAGAAGAAAGTCGGCGTTTGCGTGGAATACCACCAAAGAAATTAAGTAGGGCCCAGGAAATAGGCCATGGAAGCTAACAATAGAAATTGCGTTGTTAGTGATAATTTAACATCAAGTTATTGTGCATAATTATTTGAGTTAGGGAGGATTAAGACCTGCCTTATCTGCATGATTCATGTTTCCTCTTTTTTTAACTGTCAATTTCTAGTTCCCTCCCACTTGCTACCATAATCCATGAAGGCATGACGATTAGGTTTCCTCGTGGATTAATCTATTGTAATATTTGTACATATATAGGAAATATGGTTTCCTATTTTTCTATTTCCTATTTGTACGTTATTTCTAGTATTACTACTTAAAAAGACCAGTCTTGAATAGTGTGGACAGTCTATCGATGATTAGAAAGATGTTCCGATCCGAAATTTAAATTAGTGTCAAAGTAGGGAAAAAAATAAAAATATAATAATAAATCGTGGGACGAGTCAAAAATAGGAGTCATGTGCATATAATTTCGGCTTTGCTTTTTGACTGATTTACTTAAACCACGGTAAAGTAATTTTTAAATTTAACCTCCATAAAAAAACTAGATGCTATTTATTGTACAAATTGAGATGGGTTAGAACTTAGAACAAGTTAACTTTCTTTGTTGGGCACAAAATCTTAAAAAGGTTAATTTTGTGAACTCTAGCTAACTTCAACATGGTCAAAATCCGACAACTTTTGAAATAAGACTAATCAATCCAGCTTGGTGACACAATATATTAATCTTAATATTATATATATAAATTGTAAAATTAAAAAGAATATAACTATAATTAAGGTATATGTTACATTGCATATTTTAAAATAAAAGATATCAATATAAATATAATATTTTGTCAAACAAAACATAATTTTTTATGTTAATTTTTTTTCCTATTAATACATATTTTTTAAAAAAATTAGTTTTTTTAAAAATAATTCAAACTCATCCTAAAAATAATATGCCAAATATAATTTCTTAAATTCAAACTCGTCAAAACTCCCTTCAAACTAAGTCTGTGAAACGGGACAAGTCATCAACCCTAAAAAAACTATTTGGACAATCTCTTATTTATATATTTATTGACCGTTAATATGAGAGGGTGCAATTTTTAATCTGCAACATCTCATATTTGATATAAATAATGTAAGTTGTGGATAAACATCGGCATGAATAAGTAGTATATGCTTATTAATTTGTACCTTTAATTCTAACTATTTACTAACCACAAGTATATGCTCAATGGTGGGCCTTTGACATCAGAAAATGGTTTCTTTACATGGTTTGAACTTTGAATAGCATGTGTCATAAGTGTTCTTGCTCACCTTCGCCCAGGCATGAATCATTTTAACCCAAGCTATTGACCAAGTGTTACGGGCAGTTGATATTTGTACCCTAAAGATAAAATCATTAAAATATAAAGGCAACCCATTTGAAATCTTAATTATTGCAATTCATTTGCACCGATAGAGGAGGATTTACGTGGTAATTAAAGATTCTGAACGCTTAATTAGAGGCATTGTTTTTTCTTGCTGTTCACATTCATAGGAAATATATCATGCACATTTAACAAGAAAGTCCCTTTGTTCATTTCTCCCCTTATTTTCCGCTTCTTAATTATGAAAAGAAGCACCTTCCGTAAGTTCTGCCAGCTAGCTGCACCCACTAATTATATTAGCATCAGTCCCATTCTACTATTCTTCCTTCCACCAACTTCGATTCCTACTACTAGTCTTCTTCATCTATTTTTAGCAACATGATCCTATGAAAATTAGCGTTATTCTAGTATACTTAATCAGACAAATATAACAAACACGCATAATTTTGTTACATTATAGTGGATGGTTTTGTGGCTTAGTATCTGATTCATTAACCATCATTACGCTTCATTAAAGGATAAAAGTTGATGAGATCTTGCGTCATGCATTAGTTGGTAGGTCACGCACCTTTTGCCGGCACAATGTTGATGCATAAACAAGTGTTTTAATTCTGCTTAATTAATTTTATCGTCATGCCACTTGAACCTTAATTAACCCCTTGTAAACCATGGCCGGCCAAGAAATAGAAACCATATATCTATAATTAATATTATAGGGGAACAGTGGCATTTCTACATAGCAATGTGAACATCAAAAGCTTCTCTAGCTACTCTTTCACCTTCTATCACCATTTCAATTTTTTGACGAGAAGGCTTTTGTTGTTTACTTTGTTTTCTACAAGAAAGACTTTAAGTTCACATTCTTTTGGAATATTGACGACTGTGTTTAAAACAATAATTAAGAAACCTTGACGCTGAAATTTTAGTATTAAAAATTTAGTCATTTTGAAGATAACTGGTTAAGTGTTTATGGGTGAGGGGCTTCCATATATGGAAATTACATTGAGTTTCAACTAATATGAGAGACATGCATGAACCCCTTAAAGGGAATATCGGAATAAAACTTATCTCCTATATTAGTTAGTATAAATGAAATACTTTAATTCAATAGTTCAGATCAAAATAATTATAATCAAACATGAAATCTTAAATAAATCAAACTCTTTACATTTTAGTTGGAATAGAATAAATAAAAAGTTAAGTATTAATTATTAAATGTAATGTTGAAAAATGTTTTTAAAAATACTAAATATGTTTTAAAATATATTGTATAAAAAAATTGTAGAATAGGTAATCATCAATCACCGAACACAGATTAATTGGTACAAAATTATTTTAGTTTAATCACACGAGAATACTTATGACGTAAAAAAAAACACTAATTATTCCTTTTTACAAGGGAATAGTAACTCTAACACGGTTAAATAGTGCAATATATTTATTTCGGTAACAGTTGACTTAATTGATTATTTTTATTTTAAAATATTTTAATATTCAAATAAAAACAATACATTGTTAGAAACAAAAATAAAGTTTTTTGTTAATTTAATAATTTTTAGTTTTATAATTATTTTAAAACATAGGGATAAAAACATTTATAATAAAAAAAAGAGCTTGTTTTGGGTAGAAAGCTTCAATTAACCACTATAAATGAAATTTCCCTCTCTTTTTAAATTTTTTATTATTATTTAGAAATTCTCTTAAATGGTGTTTGAGAAGAAGAAGAAACACCCCCCAAAAAATTAAGAAAAATATTTCCTTCATGCTTTTTTTTTCCTTTTTTTCCTTTCAACAAACAAGAAAATCCATGCTTCACGTATAATAGTAAGCCATGGAATGGAATTACGATTGGACCAATAAAAATTATTTCTCCCTTGAATATTTAGTACGCCTTTCTTATTTGTAGTGGTTATTTTTCTGCCATTAATGGTCTGCATGTGGGGTTATGTGGATTACATAAAGTAGTAACAATATCTAAATGAAATTACTACAAATAAGAATTACTGCGAATAAGATAGGCATACTAAATTCCATGGAGAAATAACTTTTAATAGTCCAATCGTAATTCCATTCCATGTCAATGTCAATTTTGACTCGAATTAATCAATCAAAGAAGAATGAATTGCTAATCAGATGGATAGTTTTATAGTAAAAATTAATATCAGACTAATATTTTAACATGTATAATGCAAAAGATAAACGTTTATTTTATATAACAAAAGTTCATACTGAATGAATAGTTTTAAATATATAAATTAAATTAAAATTAAAATTTGTAATAAATAAATCTTTTTAATATAGATTAAATTTTAATTTTTATAATTAATTTATATTGAAATACAAGGTTATTTTTAACTATTAATATTTTTTCAAAAAATATGAAAATTCAATTAAAAAATAGATAAAAAAATCAATTGAAATAAATAAGATATTAAGAAAAAATTCTAAAAAAATACTTTCATTAAATAATAGCTCTTAAAAACACTATGATAATTATTCC
>PYAF01000205.1:1475616-1486415 GCA_007407185.1 Glycine tomentella | reverse complement strand
AATATGAAAATTCAATTAAAAAATAGATAAAAAAATCAATTGAAATAAATAAGATATTAAGAAAAAATTCTAAAAAAATACTTTCATTAAATAATAGCTCTTAAAAACACTATGATAATTATTCCAATTTATATATAAGAAGAACGTCGAACATTTTGATCTATTATGTCAACTATACTTTTAAAGAGACTGCTCATAAGTATCTTTAAAATAATTATTAAGAGTATAAATGAAAATTTTATACTATATTAAAAATGTAAAAACTCATTAATTTTATTTTTTAAAAAAATAATGTTACTTTAATAAACTATATTTTAACCGTCTTTAAAAGTTACAATACTCATTAACAAAATCTTATAAACAAACAGACAATTAGTTTCAAGTAGTACATGTTTGATTCACTTTAGGAAAAGACTAAAATATGAATGGTTCCCATGAAGATACTGATAATTTAGACCAAACAACAATATATAGACATTCATATAATCTTTAATTTAATTAATAATATTGAAATTAATTGACAGAGATTTTGAATCGCAAAAATGGTGTCGGAAGTGTGCTTAAAATAATAATATATTTTTTTTATTGAAAGCCCTAATAGAAAATAAAATATAAAACAATGTTTTTTAATATTCCAAATTAAATACAAATTAATACTACAAATTATGAATTCTTACGTGTTATTGGAATGACAAGGGAGGCAGGTGCATATGAAAGCAAAAGCAAGTAAAAGAAGCCGGGGATTGAGATTAGCCAGGTGGTGGTCATCTATTTAATATATTTTGATCTGCAGATAAAAATAATAAAAAATAAAAATCAAAGAAGCTAATATACATGATAATTGATACACCCACCTAGCCCTATTGGAGGAGGTTTTTGATCTATCTAACAAGGCTCAAGTAGCAGATTCCTACAACACAGACACAGTAAATGCCACTATTGAATCTACAAAGAATGGCATTATGCAAAAATTCTCCCACAAGTAACATGTCCGGTAGTTCTTAGAGATCCTCATAACGCATTCAACTCTTTATTATTGGGTAAAAGCTACATATGGCTCACGAAATGGAAAGTGAAACCCATTAAAAAAAATTATGAGGCATGCATCATTTGGTGAGACTTACATGGGTTTCATTTGATAGAGAAAATGTGTTAATAAGAGTGTCTTAAAAATTGTGTAGCTAGTATTCGTCAATGAAGTAAATATAAAAAATAAGGGTTTACTCCTTTAAATATATATGGCTATGACCACATGATCAATATGGCTGCATGGCATCTAGAAACTGTAACTGGAGACTCGTTCAAAGACCACAAGCAATCTTGTACAATGGCTTTGCTTCTATGTGATAAGTGGGAGAATGCCCACCCAAGAGTGGAAAGACATATACTTATAGATTGAACCCACAGAAAAGGAAAATTATTAATGCTAGACATTTAGATACTTGTCATGTCAGTTTCTGTTTTGACCTTATAGGGAATGAATGTGTTTTATCTTCTGAATAGCTTGCTTAACTTTTGTAGATGGCTCTTCGTACAAAATGTTAGGGTTATCAAACTCATATGCCAAGCTTCGGTCCCCAAGAAGAGCACGGAATGTGTCTGCCACGGAATATGAAAGAGACTTCAGATTATATCCTCCCTCCAAAAAAAACACACATCGGCCCCCACATAAATCTTTCGCTAGTTGTTTGATACTGGACGCTAGCATGTAATATGTTCCAGTTGTATATTGAAGATTAGCTAGTGGATCCAACACGTGGCCGTCGTACCTAACAAATGAACATGAAACGTATGAAAATGAGATTGGCGACAATCTATATGAAGCAGTTCTTTTATTGTATTAAAAATCCAATCCAAATTTCATTGCAGAATTAAGACTGTAATTTGCTTGAGAACCTAAAATTCAACCCATGTGATGGAATAAACTTGGTAAAATTGATAAGGTGTTTATTCCGTGTTTGCATTGATGAGAATGATTCAGAGAAAAACTCACCCGGCAGAAACAAGAATGATGTCTGGTTTAAATCTTTGAGCACATGGTACAATGACTTCATCGAACACAGTTCTAATAGCAATATCACCTGAACCTCCAGGAAGAGGCAGATTTAATGTGGTTCCTTCACCATCTCCACTTCCAACTTCATCAAACTTACCAGTACCGGGATAGCTTCCATCCTGAGCAGCAAAAAGTCATTAAGTATAGCAAGGCTCAAATTCATACTATTTTTTTCTTCCCATTTTAGCACATTTTATGCCTTGTACTATTTCTTATCTTCACGTAATGTTTCTCTCCCTCACATTTGAGCCAAAGATAGCTCTGCTAACATGGCTTCTACAACATCAGTAAGCTAACATTACAAAAAGAAAAGAGAATCATTGAACACAGGTGGCATTTCAGAATCAATGAAGCACAAGAAAATATTAACATCAATAAGCTAACATTACAAAAAAAAAGAGAATCATTGAACACAGGTGGCATTTCAGAATCAATGAAGTCACAAGAAAATATAACCAGAGCTAGGACCAAATTAGTAGCTTACTTGGTGAAATGAAAGGAAAAATACATCTGGATCATCATAGAAAGCATCATTTGTTCCATTCCCATGATGAACATCAAAGTCAATTATAAACACACGCTTCAATCCATGAACACGCTGAGAATAACGGGCTGCGATGGCCACATTTCCGAAAATGCAGAATCCCATAGGTCCTTGTGGAACTGCGTGATGTCCTGGTGGTCTTATCAGAGCAAAACCAGTGGGTGCATCTCCCTTTATCTTTGAACATGCAACCTGAATATGAAATTGAACAGGAGAAATTTATATCCAAATCAGAAATATATCCCTAGTTCACTTTACTTCTTGAAACATTTATGTCCAAAACTAACTATTCTAAAAACCTTAACTATATTAGTTGGAGGACTGGGATTTTTATATCTCTGACAAACCCCTCATGCAAGAGCCAACTTGAAGCATAGACAATGGACATGATCAGCACCTTGTGCAGAAATTAAACTTAATTATGAAGAATAGGGGTGGCAAGGATCAAAATCTTGACCATTTGGTCAGGCAGGCTTTGGTATCATGTTTTCTAAAAGCTTAAGCCAGTAGTGGGGACTCAGGAATGATTTTTTCTTTATAATATATTGGACATAACAAAAGCCAATCAAGAACACACATTTGAGTTCCAAAACTTGTTATATCTGTGACTCCCCACCTCCCCCAAACATTTATAGTGTGTTTGGTTGAGATGATGGAAATAGAAGAGAGATATTTGAATTAAAGTAGAGTGTAGAAGGTGTGGAACCCACGTGGGGCCCACCCTATTTCTCTCCTTAACCCCCTCTACCAAACACAAGCTTAAAGATACAAGAAAGGTATACACCCACACAAATAGTCCTTTCCAGTATGAAGTCACTAGAAGAAGCAGATATGTACATATCCATATCCACTCACTTACCCCTCCCCAAAACACACATACAGATTATTACCAAGAGATGGACATGCCAGGTTGAGAGATCACCACTGAGTCAACTAAGGCTAATCCAGCACCGGCTGCAACTATTGACTCCTGGAAGGTCTGCATCATGAATACCACCATAAGAATGCAAAAAACACAATATCCATAATATTTTCCATTGGTAAATGTATTTACTACCAAAATGAACTAAAATATAAAGTTTCAAGCATAGAATTACTTTTGACGAGCTTGGGAAAGAACCATAAAGCTCTTAGCAAAGCACTTACAGTGGCAGTGGCATATGTTGGTCCAGAACCATCAAGGAAAATAAGGCCTTTCTCCACAGCTTGATCCATAACCTATAAAGTTTGAGAAGAGTAAATATGACAAATTTCTAAACAAGAATTTCCTATGCCATGTTAAAAAATCAGATAAAATGCAAATTATGAAATGCTTGCAAATGGCTAGTGATGGTGAAAACTTGAACTAAAAACTAGGATAGTGGAGATTGGACTAATCAGAATTTAAATCATCTTTGTAAGCACAAATTCCCAGTGGAAAAGTTCAGTGTGCAGCAGCAATCCTTGATTTCATGTTTTATAATCAAAGTGCAATGAACCAGAAGTAAAGCATGCATCAAGTCGAAGTAATTGATAAAAGTGATGACAAAGCACATAACAAATTCAACAAGTAAATAATTCTTATGACATAACATTTTTAATGGAAATACAACAGAAAGATTAGGAAAGATAATGCAAGGCATAAAAGAAAGCATAGTACATAGGAAATAAAATAAAAGATATTAGCATATTTCCTGACCACAAAGTATATTGTAAAATTTAAAACATTATAATTTAAAATTTAAAATATCTCAAAGAAAGAACAAGTGAAGCAAAGGAAAATTCTAAGAATTTGGGTTTGGAGCCTAACTTAACCCCACAAAATCAGCTATTAAGATAAGGACTGCTCTAGCCTTATAAACTACATTGGCCATTTTTTAAATTTCTAATCGATGAAATCTCAACACATACCCTCACACCCAAGACTGGACATCTGGAGCGTAGATAAATATGGTGGCCCAATAACAACACCCTCTCATGTCCAGGACTAGACATTGGAACGTGGAAGTATATGGGTGACTCAATAATGGACTTGAGATAGGCTCTGACCATCTTAGACTTTGGGCTTAAGGTATAACTCAACTCCACAAAATCATCTTGTAAGGTGAAGATTGCCCAAGCTGTATTAGTTATAGAGGCTGCAACAAAAGCATCCCAAAGAGGCCAAACTTAAGGCAGGGTTAGGGTGACCTAAATTAAGGGGACTTTCTAACAAAATTGATAGATACCCATTAGTTAGCTAGTTACGTAGATAGTTAAGTTTTTTGGTTGAAGAAATAAAACATGTTGCCTATAAATAACAAGGGGGGCTAAGAGAGGCATCAGCTTGACATTTTTGGCCTTTGGCATCCGAAGACACAGACCCTCAAAATTCTTCAGTGTTCTATCCTTTGCGATTGTGGAGCTGTGAGTTTATCCCTATTTCTTCTTAATAAGATATCAGGTTTCTATCAGAAAATTAATAAATAAATAAATCACCTTTTCAAGCCCAGAAACATAGGCTCTTGCATGCACACTTGCAATATCGTCAACTGAAGCAGGCTCAAAATGTTGAAGTTCAACTACCTCTGGGCCACGGAACTGAATCATACATTAAATAAAGTTGTGAAAATGAAAATAATTTACTATTTAATACCACCATACCAGTATAACAAATCACAATACAATTCCACTTATTATCCGGTTAAGTCAGTATTTTTCTTAAACTGACAAGCTTTCTCTAGCTGGCACGTGTACAAACCCTATATCCATGGATTGCCTAGGCCCTAGGGAAGTTAATTTGTCTTTCAATAAAATAAGAAACATTGCAAATTAACAAAAGAAGACAGTGATATATTCTAGAGAATAAAATGGAGCCTGCTTTTGTACACAGAAGAAAATGTAGTTCATTTAGTGCCTGTTTGTTTCCTATTCTAAGAAACTATTTTCTGTTATTAAAAACAAGAAAACAAAGAAAAAAATAACATTTCTTTTTTGGTGAATTGGAAGAAAAAAAAACAGAACATTTATTTTCAGTTTTCTGACTCATGTTCTTTCCTATAATACCCTATCTTCTTCCCCTACTACTATCTAAGAATTAGTTTTTGAAAACTGATTTATAAAATACTTTAAAAACTAAAAAACAAAAACTGAAACAATGACGCAGAGAACAATTTTATTTTTATTTTTTTGCTTTTAAGGCATTTGGGTTTATTTTCTGATAGGGTATTATCAAATCTTTCACAAGAAGATATCACCAAGACATATACAGACGACAAATGCAAAAAATTCCAGAGCACAATGTCTATCACTTATAGTACCTTGGAAGTGAGCTGCATTTCTTCTAGAGCATTGACAATCGCGGGAACTCTAAAATGTGATTCTGGATGAGACTCCTGTTACAAGTAGTAGATCCAAATTACAATCACATCAATGTCACGAGTTCAAACATAGTGGCAGGTGACAACAGATATAATCTCTGTCGGCGTTTCTAACCAAAGAAGGAAAACAGAATAAGAGTACAACAGCAGCATATACTAGTATACTAGAACACCCTCGACAAGCAAGCTTGAGGAGTCTGAAACATAAACATGTATGAACTAAGAAAGTCAAAATAGCCAAAAGAACTTATGGAACCAGCTTCAAAATCGAAAACTAAGTTTAGTTGGAATGATTGATAATTTGATATACCTGGTTGTGGCCCATAGAGGGAGCGACGGAGTATATAAGCCGTGCATCACTTAGTCGCTCAATAGAACCGTTCCTAGCAGCCGAACACGATATGGACGCTCTGAAACATCTCTGGTTCTTACGGAACACTCTTATGTCCAAAACATGATGACCCACCAGAAAGAACGCATTTCCTGATGAGGCTTAAGAAACATTTTAATTTCACTTTTGATAAACCCACAAGCAGAGTGCAAAAATGCTCTTATGAATTAAGCAATTTATGAATGGAAGATTAAAATTTAAAGTGAAAGAGGAATAGTACCGAAGGAAGATGGAGAGCGAGGAAATTTGAGAAGGTGCATGGAGACGAGACGACACCAGTGAAACCTGCTCACACCCTCCACACTCCAGTTATCAGTTATCACAAACTTTGACAAATGACACACACCACCAAATTTTCAGTTTTTTTTTTTTTTTAATATAGAAAATTTTGTGGATTATCTAATTGTAGGTTGGGATTGGGATTGGGATTGGGATCGGGGTGAAGCAAGATTAACTTCACCACTAGTATTTTAAGCCAGTGCAATGAATAGAATAAATATTTATTTTTGAATAATTGAAATTTACAATAAATAAATATTTTGAATTTATCAATTACATTTTAATCAAAATATATTTTTGAATATAATAAATCATATTTTTTATTATTAATATATATATATATAAAATTTAAGTTAGAAATAAAAATAAAAGAAGATAAATTAAAAAAGACGAAATATTAAACATTAAAATCTATGATTATGATTACATAACGGTGTAAAAAATACATTCTTTGGAATATTTAGAAGAATTTCAAAGAATAACGTACTTCATTTTGTTAGTTGAAATTCATATGAATCCTAATTATTATTATTTTTTGAGAGAGTATGTATCCTAATTACTATTACTGTTTTTTTCTAAAAGGACAAAAAGATAAAATTCATAAGCACCAGCAGTGGTACAAGTAATACCACAGTGACCAAAACCACGAGATTACCCTAATTACTATTAACTGTTTTATTGGAGTATTTTACATTTTACAATACTACACTGAAAAATTTATCTTATTCGAACTTAATACAATGATTATTAGTGTGTTTGAATCAGATTTTTGTGATTCATGTTTTCCTACATTTTTAGGTTCAAAACTCTCAGACGATGCAAAAACAAATATTTTTTGTGAATCCAAACAGGCTATATAACATTTTAATTAATATCTTTCTGTGAATCTAAATACAGTCTAAAGTTTAATTAATTCTGCTCGGCTTGAATTGGCTTCTGCGTTGAAATATATCATTTCATAACTAACAATTAAAAACTCTAAAGATCAGGTAAATGTATAAACATGTGGTTGATCTACTCAAATTGAATTTTGAATCCTTCTGTCACGTTCAATGTAGTTGAACAGGAATACAAACACACCCTAAGCATCTTAATTAAGTATATAGTCAGATAGTCGGCTAATTAACTTGGTCCGGTACACATGTTCATTATCATTTTGCTCTGGAATTGTTTTACTAATATACTGTTTGAATGTGACAACACACAACAGGCTAAGCTCACCTTGTATTGTGCTAATAAGAACAAGGTTTTTACTGTATATAGCTGCTTGGTTTTGGATCTAAATTTAGAATTTGAAAAACAATTATCACAATCTTTTAGGCCTCTTGCTCCTCAATAACCTGACACAACACGCAGATTAACGAACAAAAAGGAATAAAACTCTACTCTCAATAGTTTCCATAAAATAATATTAAATCTTTCTTCGACTTTTTTCTCCGTTCATTTCAAGCCAATTGTACCTGTTAAAATTTAAAAAACACATGATAAAGATTTAACATTAAAATTAACACCTCTGACTCTATTACAATCACTTCAATTATTAAAAAATTAATATATATATATATATATAAATAAAGGTAATTGAAGTGATTGTAATAGAGTAAGTAAATTTTCATTTTCAATTACCTTACTTTCTCATTTTCAAGTAAATTTCCCTTCAAATTTAAAAATAATTAAACTTTAGATTCCTACATTTTTCAAAGAGCACATTTTGGAATTAAGTAATATTGGTCTCAATTTATTTAATTTCCTTGAAAAGGTAGGACAAATAGAATTTTGAAGAGAGAAAAATTAAAGGTGGGACAAATAGAATTTTAACGAAGAAAACTTTGAAAAAATTAGTTTTAGGAATTTTTTTGTTTCCGTCTCATTTTCCTTCCTTACTTTAAACTGCACATAATTATTTTTCTCTTAAAAATTTAATTTCAAATTAATTTTGAAGTTTAAAAATTATAAAATTGGGACATTCAATTTACAGACTTATTTTTTTATGTTTAGAGAGTTTTCTGTGTTTCCAAGGCAACCAAAAAGTTTGAACGTGTAGCATTTTCCATTTACTGAGTAAGATTCGGAAGTGTCAACAAAATATCCAAAAACACGCAAGTGAACATTGAAGATGTGAAAATTGAAACAATCAACATCAGGCATTTTATCATTTAGAATATAAAATAATTATGTAAAATAAGAATCTTCATAATTATTTAATATAAAATTATCTATTATTAATTGATATGGCTTACACTTTTTAGACAAATTTTACACGTCCTAATAAAGGCTACATTTTAATTTTACCTAAACTTCGTTTTCATCAAGCATGTACGTAGCAGTAGTTTATGAACTATATATATGGTTGGTGTTTTGACTAATTTGCAAAAGAAATCCCTATCAGCTGGCTTGGGCACCATAATATTCCTCACAACAACAGTCATCAAGAATAGTCATCAATTAGGCGTATGTGTCTTTTTTGTTAAAAAAATAATGCAATGTATTTACATATCTAATAGATCATGCATCCATATGACAAAAAAAGGAACCTGAACAACACCATTGAGTAACGCATGTTTATATATACTAATTAGTTGGACCTTGTTATGATACTTAATTTACCAAACTAATATTTTAATTAATTATGAACTTTTATCATATCTAGAAAGAAAATAAAATCAAAGTGCTAGTAAAATTATACTTACGATTTTACTCCAAGTTTGCAAAATAAATAAATAAGGTTCAATATGTTAGTAAGTTTAGACCTTTTTCATCTTCCAAACAATATCAGAAGCCAGTTAATTTACTTATGAGCATAAGCCATTTGTTGTGCTCTACCAATGACTTATGTATTATTCACAAATTTAATGGCCACTTTATTCCGGGTTGATATGGTGAAAGATATGTCTAGTCTAGTATCATAATTTATTTATTTTCCTGAGAACAAGATATACTTGTAGCCAAAAATCATAAAATTAATCTTCTGAAACATAGAGATCACTTGAGTAAGTTTGATCTCTTCAAACAAAGTCTTTGTCATACACGCAATCTAATATCATAATTATAACAGAAGAGTATTTCCCCACCTCTAGTCTTTAAATAAATTCTCTGTTCAATCATTCAAAGAGTCAAGACAACTACTTCTGGCTTTTTGTCTTCTGACTTAGTGAGTTTTATGTTCAGTTTTAGTTTTTAGAGTGCCTGCCATGTGGTTTATGTCTTTTGCTGTATCTCTGGTTTGCCCTTGAGGCTCCTTTGTTCTCTGTCTTGTTATGTGTTGAGGAACTTAAATATGTGACCAACTAGTTTAAGTGTCTCTACACCAAGAACCTCCAGCATTCAGTTAGACAATACTCCCATCAATGGAGGATTTGGGAGACATTCTTCACACATCGAATGGTTCATTGGTACTCCTAATATTGAAATTACCAGAATCATTATTTATAACTAGACTAGAAGAGTAAATAATAAATATTGCTACAATTGCAAGTAGTAGGGCTCAATGAGGATATTAATTGTCATGTGATTTTTTGATGGATTCTTTAATTATTCATGTCCCCAATTTTAGATTAGATTGATTTTATTTAATAAATGATACATTTTACCCTCCAAGAACTTATTTAACTAACCTCCAAAGTAAGGATTATGAAAGGTGTATATAGTTTCCAACTTTTTTCGTACAAGTACAGTCATACTAATTCACATAAATTATACGTTTCACTAAGCTACAGAAGACAATATGCATTAATCTGGAACATTTTCTTGTTCTTGGGATTTAGATCGGATCCTGTGTCGAAGCCAAATCATAGTGTTTATGCAGGGTCGCATCAAAAAGTATAGATAGAAGCATAAAACTGTTCTCAGCAAAGACAAAAAGAAGGGCAAAAGAACCAAAAGGGTGTTTTTGAAAAAAATATTTACCGATAGGGTGCGCTTTCGAAACTATTTACAAATCTGGTGCGAGAGGGCAACTAATTACAAATCTAGTGCTGTGCAACATGCCTGGTCCAGGCATGTTGCAGTGCACTAGATGCCTATAAATAAGCCCCCCCCCCATTTGGTTACTTGCACCATCTCTCTACAATTCCTCTGCCTTCTCTCTAGATTCTCTCAGCGGTCTTTTGTGCATCGAAGCTCTGCGGAAGCGTGAAGTTGTTCAGCTTAAATCTTGCAAACAAGTAAGCGACTGATCCTTATTTGCCTCTG
>PYAF01000205.1:1447871-1475516 GCA_007407185.1 Glycine tomentella | reverse complement strand
CCAGGCATGTTGCACAGCACTAGATTTGTAATTAGTTGCCCTCCCGCACCAGATTTGTAAATAGTTTCGAAAGCGCACCCTATCGGTAAATATTTTTTTCAAAAACACCCTTTTGATTCTTTTGCCCAAAAAGAAGAGGCCACAGCATCTTCTCATCAGTGAAGGAGAAGGTAAAAATGGACATATAGTGATTTAATCCATCAGCTTATAATATGCAAACATCCTTATTCCTTAACTAATATAAAATAAAAAATGCATATCATAAAGTCGCTGGAATGAATTGGACGTTTGTGGTACAGATTTTTTTGTTGTGTGGTGAGGAGAGTGGGGTTTTGAATAATTGAACAGTGAAAGGGAAGAGATTCACGGGCAAGCTAAGAGTATTTTTTTATATATATTTAATTTCTTTTATTTATTAAACTTGACTTTGTTTCTTATTATTAATTATCAATCCACGTAGTAAAAACACTACTAATGTAGTAATGTGATAATGTGGTAATGAGTTGTCGTAGGTGGAGCAAGTGCCAAGTGAGAGAGAGAGAGAGAGATACAGGGTGTACCTAATTGACCACAGAAAGAGTTCACGGGTGCTTCAGCTTCCTCCATGACACTGAATTAGATATTTGAGTCCAGACAAGTTTCTTGAATAAATAAATAAAGTAAAATGAATTTTTATAACAAACTAAAAAAACCCGGGAGTAAAAAGAAAAAATCTTGCAGACTAATGATGAACCAACCACACAACTTCATCAGTACTCATAATTTATTTCAACGTTTTGTGTGGATTTCATTCTTTTCTAAAAATGAACTACTTTTCTTAAGATGTTCAAACAAGTAATTTATTGGCTAACCAAGCTTGATTATAATTTGTTGGGAATAATGCCCTGGTTTGCTTAATATGTAACAATGTCATAGATTAGGCTTTCACCCAATTCCGTGGAGCAATAACAGAATTAGTTATCTATCTATAAATGGAGATATAATCACATTAAATTCAACAAATTCTTATGTTTTTTAAGCAATCACATGACCCCATCAAATTTCACATAGGGATTGGCTGGTTTTTGAGCAATTTGAATAGAGAACGATATTTTTTTCTTGATTTATTAATTAGACAGATAAGATGATCTCATGATCATATACATTTCGTGAGAATGATTTTTATCAGTATGCTCAAGATAGAATTCGAGAAACCTGTGCATGGCAGAAGATAATTGTATTTTTTTTTTTTTTTTTATGAGTCAGCCAACAACAAAGAAGATAATTGAATGTAGTTAATTCTTTGCAATTGCTTGAACTTCAAGACAAAGATGAAAATCGGTGAGCTTATCAAATTACACAGTTATGGTAATTTTGATTCGTTGTGGAGCATCGTGAAATTTCAGCCACAAACTTGAGAACCCAAGGGACCACCACTTTGGTAATTCCCAAATCCTAGAGTCCTTTCACGTAACCCCAAATGTGTACTTAGTGTTTTTTCAATAATTCCATCATTAACCCTTCGTAGTCTTTGTTCCAAAAATATCTGTACTGTGATCAATCCTCATAAAATACACGAATATTTTCCGTACGTGTACGCATAAACCATCTCTGCTATACTCGATATTGTTCTTAATTTTGTAAAAACTTAATTTGATCAAGACAGAAAAGACAAATATAGAGAGGTAGTGATGGAACCGCAGAAAATGGGAAATTGATCGACCTTTGTGTATACACATCACTGTTAACAAATAACAAGTTTCCAGTATTGCATGAATTGGATTAATCATTTAATCCTTGTATAAGTAGTGGACAGTAGATTAGAATGATAAAAAAATGATTTGCAAACATCATGATGCAGGTATAATGGTAATAGACGGTAGAAGAAACTGAATTGTCATAAATAATATTCTGTCTAGCACGTTGATGAACGAATCTAATCCCATACCGTCATGAATTATGCACCAAATGACCAAAACCATTTACAGTGCTGATTTAGCATCCTTCGTTTTGCAGTTAGTATTGGCAATTGGCAACGCCACTGAAGTTAAGTTATGTTTAGTGTATAGCTGTATATTAAACAATAAACAATGATAAACCGGATGATTCACGTGAATTATTCAATGTGCCAAGTCTAAGCCTCAGGTAAACGTTAGGACACTCAATTTGGTGCGATATCAACATAGTATGAATATATTAATTCTTATGACAATCGAGATATAGTATGAAATTATTCGAACTTAATAAGTAATTTCGAGCTTGAAACTAGAGTATTCACCTACATAAATATTTAAAAAGAAAGTTTTATCATTTATAGTTAAATAGCTTTGAGTTCATACACTAGTTTTATCTAATTCGAATGGGATTACTTCTCCTAAATAATATATTAATTCTTTTTAAATATATTATATTCAATAACACTAGTAACGTATTGACATATACTATTATATTTATATTATTGAGTTGTTACATCTAAATTATTAGTTGTATGAAATTTATATACGAGCATCTCTGGGTCCAAATATGTAAAATTGGTGGAGAAATAGCAAGAAGTGCACGTGAACTTTATATACAAAGTTCGAGGACCTGAGTGTCTTTGCAGCTAAATTCCTTGGAGCCACACATTGTTTTACTGTCAGTAGCTGAGTCCAAAACCACTGATTTAAAAAAGAATATAGAACAGAGAGGAAGAGAGCCAAATGGGTTTGGGAATGAGAAGAGAGTAGAAACAACCGAGAGAAACACATAGAAAAAGAAACACATAGAAAAAGGAGGCATAGCCAACCTATTCAAACCATGATGCAAGGCTGTGACGTTGAGGCCATTGGCATAAACTACACGATCCACACACACAAATCGGAGCACCCTTTTAAAATCTTCAGCAACAAATCTGCACAACTTGACACTGAACAAGATGGTAAAGAGCCAGAAGTGGAAGCAGAAGTTGAACAAAGTTGCAGTGGAGTAAGGCATGTGCTGAAGAATGTGAGTTTCCAAGCCAAGCCATGGGAGATCCTAGCAATTGTTGGGCCAAGTGGAGCTGGCAAATCATCACTGCTTGAGATTCTTGCTGGTAAACACAGCCCTCAAAGTGGAACTGTGTTTCTGAACCACAACCCTGTAGACAAAGCTCAGTTCAGGAAGCTTTCAGGCTATGTTACTCAAAAGGACACTTTGTTTCCTTTACTTACAGTTGAAGAAACCCTCATGTTTAGTGCAAAGCTGAGGCTGAAGCTTTCTCAAGAGCAACTTTGCTCCAGGGTCAAGTCACTGATTCAGGAGCTTGGACTTGACCATGTTGCTGGCACTAGAATTGGTGATGATAGGGTCCGAGGCATATCTGGTGGTGAGAGGCGCAGAGTCTCCATTGGTGTTGAAGTCATTCATGATCCAAAAGTGCTGATTCTTGATGAACCAACTTCAGGGCTTGACAGTACTTCAGCTTTGCAAATAATTGACATGCTTAAGGTCATGGCTGACACAAGAGGGAGAACTATAATCCTTAGTATTCACCAACCCGGGTTCAGAATAGTGAAGCTGTTCAATTCATTGTTGCTGTTAGCCAATGGAAGTGTTTTGCACCATGGAACAGCTGATTTGCTTGGTGTGAATCTAAGGCTGATGGGTCTGGAGCTTCCTCTTCATGTCAATGTAGTTGAATTTGCCATTGAGTCCATTGATACCATTCAGCAGCAACAGAAATGTGTGCCAGTTCAGGTAGAAACTCCAAGGCAGTTGCCAGGGAAAATGCAACAGAAAAAAGGTGGTGATGGTGAAGCAGGTGAGGGTAGGAATGGTAAGTTCACTTTGCAACAGCTCTTTCAGCAATCCAAGGTAATTGATGAAGAAACCATGTATGCTGGAATGGATTTCACTAGTGAGTTTGCTAATTCTAGATTGAGAGAAACTATGATTCTCAGTCATAGGTTCTCCAAGAACATATTCCGTACAAAAGAGTTATTTGCATGCAGGACAGTTCAGATGCTGGTTTCTGGGCTGGTTGTGGGGTCCATCTTTTGTAACCTTAAGGATGATCTAGAGGGGGCTTTTGAAAGGGTGGGTCTATTTGCTTTCATATTAACGTTTTTGTTGTCAAGCAGCATAGAAGCTCTACCAATTTTTCTGCAAGAAAGGGATATTCTAATGAAGGAGACATCCTGTGGAAGCTATCGTGTGTCATCCTATGCTATTGCCAATGGCCTAGTTTACTTGCCATTTCTTCTCATCCTAGCCATTTTGTTCTCAATGCCCTTGTACTGGCTTGTAGGGCTCAACCGGAACTTCTTGGCTTTTTTGCACTTTCTGTTGCTGATATGGCTGATTCTTTACACCGCCAATTCAGTTGTGGTGTGTTTCAGTGCTCTGGTGCCTAATTTTATTGTTGGGAACTCAGTGATTGCTGGTGTTATAGGGTCATTCTTCTTATTCTCTGGATACTTCATATCTAAGCAGGAAATTCCAAATTACTGGATTTTCATGCATTATATATCCTTGTTTAAGTATCCCTTTGAAGGGTTCCTGATCAATGAGTTCTCCAACTCGGGGAAGTGCTTGGAGTACATGTTTGGGGCATGTATAAAGAGCGGAGAGGATGTGCTTAAAGAAGAAGGGTACGGGGGAGAGAGTAATAGATGGAAGAATGTTGGGGTCACTGTGTGCTTCATCTTGGTTTACAGGTTCATTTCTTATGTTATTCTTAGATACAGATGTTCCCAGAGGGTGTTTGGCAGGGTTGTCACCAACTAAATGTCTATGGTGACTCTCCCTCTCTCTCTGTCTCTGGTTCACGTGTCTTGGATGTTTCTGATAGCAACCAATGAAGATATTCTCAACAAAAAATAGCATAAAGAATTATAGGTTCGGTGAGTGCCAACAAATAGTACTAACACGATATTATGTTGGTTTTTGCTTTACATGATTACTTAATTCACCACATTGTCTTTCTCTTTTCATCTAGATTCCTTCTTCCCTCATTTTATATCATCTATGGCTTGGCCAATGCCACTGGCTTTGTCCTAAAATAAGAACAATGAAAATGGGATTATGCAATAACTAAACAGATACGCCAAGTTTGCTTAGCAGGCCCTCAACCAAAAAGAAAAGGTTGTTTAGCAGGCCTAATTTCCATTACACTATGTTGGGAATGAATGAACCGAGTACCTTGCTTTTATGCTAAATTATTGAGCATTTACAACAGTATGGCGCATAAGCAATTGGCAAACACTGCATGAAATATTCTCTATTCAACTGTCCCAGTATTCCTGTTTTATAAAATTCACGAATGCTGATGCCTAATACAGAAGATGCATCCATTCTGTAAAGTAGCACTTAAGCTGTTTTGACCTATTATCAATAAAAATGGATCACGTGTTTTAACCAACAGAATATTTCATTCCAGGTTCCGCAGCTAAGCTGAGCAAAGTACACTACTTCTAAACCACAATTTTGGTGGACTACTTATCATGAATTTCTGGTCTTTACCCAAATTTTAAGGAGAAAAAAAAATCACAAGACAGATATCCAAAAGCACAAACCAAAAAGGTTATGCATGTATTAATAGTTGCAATATGTACAAGCACGTTGACTGTAATGTAAGATTAGTCTAGATTCAGTGGTCGTGATCATCAAGTGGCACATAACCAACAATCTTGTCTTTTCTGTGAACACTCTCACAAGTAAATACATTTTCTTCTTTCGATGGTGTCTTTCATTTTTTCACCATGAAAAGTTGAAACCATACACCGACACGATCCCTATTGCCCAGTCTTTTTCCTCCCATTACATTTCCCCCATCTACCAAGCCCAGCAAAAAAATTTTAAATTCAATGGAATGCTACTTTCGTTGCTTATCCTTTCGCTTTCTACTGGCCATTGGTTTGAATGAGAACTGAATTATATAACTCATTCATCACTATCATGTAAAAGGGCCCCTCTTACTTTAGTCCTGTGGAAAAAAGGGTAAAAGTATACTATGATGATAACAGTAGACAGTAATACCAGAACCAAGGTTAATAAGCCGGTAAGAAAACTTGCCTGCGATAAGCTGGCACCTTACGATTCTTGACTTTTGTAGCACCTGGATCCCGAGCAGCTTGCTTATCTGCATGTCATCAGGAAGGTGAAAAACAAAAATTTCATTAACACTTGAAGGAATAAAATCCAAGAGATGGTTAAAAGTCTTGTTTTAAGTTAAAACAAGCTAAAAAGCACTTTGCAATACAAGCAACAGTAAAATATAACCAGAAGCTTCCAAACATATTCCAGAATATTCAAAGTGGGGCTAGAAGTTGCATTTCTTCTCTTAAAGAAAATAGATCCAAGAAGACTGTTACCGTTTTCCTAGCAGGAGAAATAGTTAAATAACTACTAAAAAATGGACAGACCTGATAATTCAAAAAATTTACTTAGTCAGCCTTAAGATATTTTATTCACAAGCTCACCATGTATACCATAGTACCACAGAGAAGTTGGTAAAACCAGTCAACCGAGATAATATTAGAATTACTTCATCAGCAAAAGACCAACCCTTCAGAATGACAGAGTACATAACCCACCTGGAGAGTTTTGCAATCCATCAGTAGAAACACCATTCTGCGAGTTGCTAATCTTTTGAAACTTTTGTCGCTGTTCCAGCTGTATGGCTTCATTTCTTTCCTGATAGGTATAGAAAGTGTTCATAATTAGCTTACAATGATAGGAGAGGGGAGGGGGGGATCTAATGTTGTTAACTTATTACTAGCAGCAAATGGATGAAAGTTAAGACTTTCATCCCGGACACCTAAGAATAACAAATTTATCTAATTATAATCAATTTTTGAGGTAAACTAGAAGATGAAATATAGTCAAAGTTATCCATATAAATCATTCGGGCATAATTGCATTTTGAACAAGGAAAAAACCACGATAGCCTATGAAAACAAGAAAGGAATCATGTGCTGTGATAGGGAGGTGCAATCTCCAATTAGGAGGGTAGGGTGCATAACAGGAGAAATAGGAAACCGTCAAACAGAGGATTAGACCCCTGTGTAACTGCAACAGTTGTCAATTGCTAACTAACTACAGCTAGTTAGAATTAAAAGTAGAGTTAAGGAGCATAAAAAGGGAAGGAAGAGCATTAAAAGGCTGCCTAGGCAGAAGGCAATTTTGAGAAGTGGAGAGAGTTCAGGCCTCTTGAATACCTTTTTTTTTCTTTCATTTAATTTCAATAAAAAAACATCTATTTTCTTCTTTTCTTCATCTCTTGACCAGTTCCTATTATACTAATATACTGCATAATTTGTAAGACCTTAAGAATATATTGATGAATCCCCCACTAAGAATGAAAACCCTATAATATTCAGCCATTATTAATGACATTCAGAAGTTTCCGATATAACTATGACACCGCATAAAGTAGGAAAGCAAAATCAATTCCTAGTAATCCCAACCAAAAAATATAATCAGAGAAATCAACCAGAAAAATTTTAATATATAGCCTATGCTGTAATAGTTCAAGTCAATTTGACTATTGTACCTTTTCAGCTGCTAACATGTTTGTCCGAGCAGAGTGCTCTCGCTCTGAAAGCACAACAAAAGTAACAGTGAATTCTAGAGCAAGGGTTATATAGGTCCAGTCTAAGTTTACATACAAGTTCCCCACATCTTTGGAAGGCAAATCTAGATACATGAATTACACTATTTGATAGCTGATAGCTATGATAATGTGTGAGCATTTGCATGCTACAGAAAATTCAAACCATTCCATCATGAACATGGCCATTGAATTCGTGACATGAACAACAAATTATCAATACCGTAGAAGTGATATAGTCCTACTAATTTATCAGAGATTAAGGGCAATGGCAAACTTTTTTTAAAAAATTGACTACTTTTTAAAAGCCAAAGCAACTTGTATCTTCCAATTGCCACTAAATAATCCAATCTTTTTACCAAATAAAAAAAAATGAATTACAAGGATACATTGTATGATACAACCAGGAAACAAAGAAAGATAACTTGTGTTCATCTAACAAATAACAACAATAGTTGGTCAAGTGATCAAGAGTAAATTTCAGAATGACAACTAATGCAACTAAAATGTCATTTTTTTTACAACTTTCAATGACAAAATTATAGCTTAAAAATTCAACATTATTAGAAAGAACCAAACAAAAGTAAGACCCAAGATTCAAAAGATTGATGCAAAATGAAAGGGATGGCCACACCTTTTTCAAGAGAACACTCTGTGCTTCTGATTTCAAATGCCTCAAAAAGGCTCGAACAAAAATTTAACTTAACCTCCATAGCAGCGGAGTCCACAAGTTTGGTGAGAGGAATGGTGATCAAAGGCATCCCTTTTGATTTCTGAGCTACTAATTTCGCATGACTAACACCTAAAAACAGAGAGCAGTGACAAATCAGTATGCTTCCCTAAAATGACTCCTAAAAAAATAATGACATGGCATTCTTTGAGAACTTCTAAATTAAAACATAAAAAGATAGAATATAAATGTAATCTTAGAAGTACTACAAATGTAACTCTTTAAATATTTGTCCATATCTAAATTGGAAAAGAAAGATTAAAAATAATAACTGGTTACTGAAACAGGACAACAAAAAACCGCAATAGAAAGACAACAACCCCATTTCAACATGCTACTAATATCATCGTTAAACAGTTACTATCTTCTCAAACACCTTTGAGGGCTCTGTGCTCTCATAAACAACAGCATAACAGCATTAGCAGGACAACAAAATGAATCTTGAGATACCGGGATTAAAAGATATCAAAACCATGGAAATTATATCAAGTCACTCTATTAATTCAACTTAGGCAGTAAACTTGATAGTCATCCAGCGTATAAGCGTATGATATTTTATATTTTAAAATTCTGAAAGGAAAGAAGCAAAGAGTAGAAGTAAGTACCATGAGAATTTGAATCAGGCTCTAGAACCAGCTTAAGATCTGGTGACTTGAGGGATGTTACAAAATAATCAGCAAAGTCTGACCAAGAGCCTCCTATTCCAACAACATCCCTCTGCAAAAAGGGAAACAGATATTATTATAAACAAAATCATAAAATAAGTGTTATTGAACAGAGAATAATAATGCTGACAATGTCCTCAAGCATGGAGAGCGAAAGACGAGTTTCCCAGGCGTCATAGATATTGGTGAGATGAATTAGAAGGTGAGAAGAATCAGGGGCATAGGCATGAAGGAAAAAGGGACACGAGGGAGAAGAACTTTGAGAAGCCCAATTCACTTTGGGTTTACTGAAGATAGGATCAAAGTCTTCAAACGCCATTCCAACTCAAGATTCACCAATGATCTGGGTTTGGATTCAAACTTCCATTCACTCACGCAATATTCCCGACCTAAACCACATTCCTGTTTTTTATTTTTTATTATTTTTCCTCTAAATTATTTAAAGTCACATAATTTCGTCCTAAATTTTTAAACGTTTTAATCAGATCATTTCTGTCAAATTAGAACTGACCTGTTAAAGATGAAAATTCTGACGATTTTCCTCTACTAGTAGTGTCTGTTTAACAACCGTCATTATATTTATTATTATTATTATTATTATTATTATTATTATTATTATTATTATTAGGTAGTATTCATGTTTAATAATTTATATAAAGTTAAAAATATGTAAACATTATGTATTTTAAAACTTAAAGAAAAAAATATTTAAAAAATTAAAGAGACTTTTTAAGTTATCAATTATTTTCTCATTATAATTTAGAATATAAAATTAAATATAGACATTATATTAAAATAGATTTGGCAAATATATTTTTAATTTGTTTAAATTTATCATTTTTAGAATTTTCATAATATATACACTATTTTACATTTTTTCAAATATGTATATAATTTTTAATTTTTATAATTTATTTGATGTCGATGTGGATAGTCTACACTCTACAACATAAATAAAATATTTTATTTACTATGATAATTAAAACCATCCATAAGTTCCAAACCTTCCCACAGTTTATCTTACATTCATATAATTATCTTTGTCCTATGTGACTCTTAATTTTTCCGTTACTTTATGTTTAACGTTGTTTCTGTAATCAATCTAATATCTAATATATTTCATCTTTGATCAGAGTCTTTCGTATCTTTTTTAACCATTTCAATGTGAATATAGGTGTAGAAATGTCCTTAAACTTAATATGGCTATATTAAGTTACATCATATTTGCCATAAATGTTGTACAAATTAATATTAAATAACCCCTGTAGCCTATCTTGGACCCCTCTGAAATCATGATAATTTTGCTGCTGCAGCCATTTGAATCTCTTAAGCACATGCCAATGCCAAATGTGTTGTTATCACTGAAGAACGCGGCATCGATATTGCATTTTAGAAAACCATGTGGTGGCTTCTCTTCTTCCATGCTAAGTCACGTTCAAGGCTTGCTTGATAAGATTGAATTTGAGTTATTCGTGGAAAGCTTCCTTTGCAAAATTATTTCAGATTTGCGGTTCCTTTTGGACATTGTCCCATAAGTTGTTCTTTTAAGAGTGATACATGAATATTCATATTTTTTATACAATTAATAAATATTTTTCATTTTTCTTATCTTTCTATATATTAAATCACATTATCTATAAAATTTATACTTATTTCATTTTTATCTTTCTCTCACTAGATAGATGTTCATTTATAATTTTTCTTCTTTTTTACTCATTCGAAAATAAAAGGAATGTTATTTTAAATAAAAAAAATAGTTTCCTCTAAAATTCAGAAAATGATAAATGTTGCTGGTGTAGCTTTCTCATATATATAATCAGTTTTTTTCTCTATTCTCACTTGTTATACGAATTATAAAAACTAATTTATAGTCGGGTGTTATCTTACACCAATATAAATTTATTTTCAAAAAAAAAATTATTTCGCCTCCTTTAATAAAATATTAATTTCTAAATCAACTTAAATATTTTTTTTCTATTTATTTGCATAATACTTTACATCAAGTCAAAAGAATCTAACTCAATTAATTAATTAATCTCCGTGAATTATTGTAAACCCAATTAAAATAACTCAACAATACTAATGTATAATTCTTGTTAGTTGTTACCCTTAGACGTTGTCGAAATTGTTAAAGTTTATATATAGTCACACACTCGTGACTCACACTATCTCAAGTATTGTGCAACGTAGATTCATTTAAAATACGAAAAACTCTTCCAAGACTTTCATATAATTAAAAGTAGTTTTTATTCATAAAATAAATTTGGACAAAAATATATTTATAATAATTTTTTCTTTGTATTGAGTTCTAATAAAATAATAATTTATTTTTGGTTCTTGATATTTTCTTTTGATTATTGATAAATTAATAAATTTTGTATTTGTTTTATGATAAAAAATCACTTTTTATTTTTAATTTTTTTAAAAGAAATAATAACAAATGAAAATTCTGCTATTAGAGTAATAAAAAAAACATGTGCACATTATATGGCGGCACATTCCTCATATCAATTGGGTTAAAGTTGATACTGACTAATCGGTTTTTTCACCAAGTAGGGGCCTTTTTTTTTTAATTAGAAGGTGGGGGTAAGTTTTAAAAAAATTATTGTTTGGGGTAAGTTTTTTAATTACCAAATGAGGATAAGTTTTAAAAAAAATATATTATTTGGGACAAGTCGTGTGTCTTGAATGGAGGAATTTCTGACTCCAAGAAGTTAGCTCAAGAAAAAGATTATTCAGCTGAAGCATTAGAGGAAATGAGTAAATCTGAAAAAAGAAGATAGTTTAGACTATCTACAACAATCAGATGCTTTCAAAAAAATTCCTTACCACCAATTTATCTTTGAGGAATTGTTAGAGGAAGTGAAAAATCAAGAATCACAGATAAAAGTAAACACAATACCTTCTTATGCTAATAATGCTTTCCTTGCAAGGAATTTAAAGAAACCAGTTATCAGCAATACAAGTACAAAAGAAAAGAAACTGGTTAAAATATTGGAAAAAAATACAAAAACTAAGGGCTCATTCATATTGTCCAATTGCTGGGAGCCGAAACTATAATCAAGTAAAGTGCAAATTTTTTATTAAAAAAAAAAGTCGTACCAAATAACACGACTTACCTTGATCACATTTTCAAAACTTACCCCCACTTGGTAATTAAAAAATAAAATTGCCTCCACTTAGCGAATCAGTTAACATGTTTTTAATTTTGTTCAAACTGATCATTCATATTTTTTCTAAAAAGGTTAAAATAGTATTTTAGGTTTTTTAAATGTTCAACTTAGTCCTTTTCTAATGTTCAGCTCAACGTCTTTTTAATGGCCAACTTAGTCGTTAAATAAAAGATTAAAATGATTTTGTTTGTAAATGTTGAAAACTAAAATGAAGCTTTTAAAATATAAATAATTAAATTGAACAAAAATTAAAACATAAAAGATCAAATATTTATTTTATGTTTTTAACCTATTTATTTTTTTATTGTTTAATCTCTCATTTTTTAAGAACTTTAATTTAGTTCTACGTGTTTCTAAAGTAATTCAAAATTATTTTTTTGTTAAAATATATTTAATGTTATTACTAATTTTAAAATATTAACTGTTAAAAATTATTACAAAATATATTTTTTAAAATATCTTCATAAACAATTTTTAACCGTCGCTGTAATTTTTAAAAATTTAAAAACACGAACACAAACAAGAAGAAATACAACCTCACAATCACTCACGTCCCAGAATATTAAGATATTCACGTTCGAACAAAATCCAAACAAAAGACAAGAAAGCAACAAACTAATTAAAGGGGGAAAAAGTGCATCTAAAACTAATTATTTATTCCCATAAAGATTAATCACTGTCATGAATAATAAGAACTATGCATAACATTTGATAAAACATGTAAAAATATATTAATAATGTTTATTCATATTTGATGACTACATTTTTTAAAATATTGTCAAAAGTGTTTAACAATATTTTTATTAAGTGTTAGGAAAAAAATGTTATTGAAGGTTATGTGTGTAGTTGTGAATTATTATTATAAAAAAAAACGTGTATAAGTTTTTGTGTTTGTTACAAAAAACCTTGTATAAGTACATATAGATCCATAAAAGAAGTCACGCACTCCCATCTGAACATTAGAAAGTGTAAAAAAATGTATCTAAAAACTAGAAATATGCACTTACACAACGTATATTATACACACACACACGTACAGTTGTATATGAAATGGCCATAAATAAGTATCAGAAAGTTAAACAGCTAGCAAACTACAATGGAGAAAGCATTATTTATTATAAATGCAAATACATGTGATTACACAATAAAGAAGCAATGGAAAGAGTTGGGACACGTACGAAGGCATGCCTGCATCCAAGATCTGCACATAGCTTTATATTTGAAGTGATTTTTCTATTCTAGGTGCACAAGTTAATCCTATATATTTGCATTGGCATTGACTATTGGTGTGCGACATGTGAAGAAATAGAGAATTTTTTGGATGATATCAGAAAAAACTTGGCGCTTGATGCGGCCTCTTCTCACCGGGGGTCCGCCACCACACTTTTTGTTCTTCATTTTCTCTATTTTCTGCATCCTAGATTCTTATATATACAATATTAATTCTTCAGAGAAATTTGTGACTACCAACAATGTTTCTAATTGGCATATATGTAGTGGCTAATAATTCCAAGTCGGGTGAGATATTTAAGCACAATTAATTGTTGCTACAGTAGTGTTCATTTAAGCAGGACTACTTATGTTGTTATATATCTTGACCCTAATGTGCGTTGAAAGTTAGACTCTATGAAAAATTGAAAATTGAAAAGTGTCATATACAAATGCATCTCCCAACAGACACACGTCACCGTACGTATGAAATTATAACACAACGGGTCAACAGCTAATATACATAAAAAATGTTAGACTAAATGTGGTCATATAACAAAAGAGAAATTAAAAAGTTCATGAGCATCTACAATCTAGTGTTAATTAAGTGTTTAATATATATGATTACTTATTTGATATATCATTATTATTCTAATAAAATTTATGTATATATAAAGTAAGATAAACATTGACAACTATTTCAATAATCTTTTTGTTGCGCAAAGGAAAGTAAGACAAAAAATAAAAGGGAACGAAATAACAATCATTATAGAAAATTAAAAATCCTCATTGAAGCAAGAAGGATGTCCCTTTGACATATGCTAACAATAATAGGTGCCTAATAAGTAATAACCGAGCAAAGGTTAGGGTGAGAGAACAAATCATGTCTTCCATTGTGGGAACCAAGTTTAGAATCGATCAAAAACAAAAACATAGAACATCTTTATTTTAATCACACAATTTTTTTTTTTAAAAAATACTATTATGCTTAAGAATCGATCAATAAAAGTCTGCTACTTCGACAGACTACTACTACACGAGACAGTGACAAAAAGAGATAAGAATACAATGAATTAGTCGTGTTGACAGTGTCTTAAGCACATGTTTATCAAATGTATATTTTAATAACATAAATTTTAAAATATTTATTCTTTCTTATACTAAAATGAAACTCGTGCATGTGGAATGTGGATGTTCAAGCATATGCACAATTTCGTAAAATTGCGACTTTCAGAAGTCAAAATTAATTAACCATTTTCGACGTATTCAGGAAGGGGATAACGTCTTAATTCTTTGATAGTCTCAATGAAATAGCTTTCACCATTTTATTTCATATTTATCAATTTTTTTTTATCATGTCATATTATATGAGTGTCTTTCAACCTAATAAGTTATAAATTAATCTCATTCATAACGTATAACTGTCATTATTATTGATCCAAAAAAAAATTACAACCAAAAAAATCAAATACAAATTCTTATGCTAAATATAATATTTTAACATATGTTAGCACATTTCACATTTTATTTAGAATAATCAATATTCAAATTTTTTTAAAAAAATGTTGATTTATTTTCTATGTGATGATTCATTTTGTTTAATTGAGTATTATAGATAAATTTTAATTTTTATAGTTTATAATTTTTAAAATAGAATATAATTACAGAGATTTTACTAGAATATGTTTCAGTCGGACTAATAATATATTAATAAATTGTACACTAATTATAGTAATACTATATAATGCAAATTTTGTAGTATGATTTTACTATACAAATAATTAAAATAGAGTATCAAAAATGAAAATAAATATATTTTATTTCATGTCAAAAGATAGTATTATAAAATGAGGAAGAAAGTGAATGGCTCATAGTGAGGGACAAAATATAAATTTACAAATATATTACCCGGCCGTCAATATACTAATAAAAATAATTAAAATTTCCTCGGAAAATGTAAAAGTTAAATATTCCTTTTTTATTAATCACTATTTTGTAATCAAAAAATCATTATTAAGACAATAAGTTAATTATAAGAGAGAAAAAATTGAAGCATTAATTGCTAATGTTCTAGATACACGTTTCAAAAAAATTTAAGAGGTGAACTTTAATTGGATTAAATCTTGCATTGAAAGTTAACCCTATAGTTAGTCTAACAGATCAAAATTTACAAGAATATCTTGAAATTCTATCACGAAGTCAATAATTACAATCGTAATTATGATGGTCAAGAAAAATAATAATATCTTCCAGAAAATTGACAATCAATCCATGTAATAATTAACCATATTAAGATTAGACTAAGTTTTAGTAGACCTTATAGTGTCAAGTAGGATTAAAGATCTATAAAAATCTCTTCTATTATATCTCATTTTGAGATTTTAGGGAGAGAGAAAAAAAAAAAAAATTTTTTGAACAATGTATAAATTCTAAAAAATCTTTGTAAAAGAAGTTATCCTTCATGTTAAAGATTTCTTCAACTTCTTTATTAAAATATCTAGTAAAGATCAAATCTTGAACTCAAAAGTTGTATGTATTGAAAGGTTGATGACCGGTAATCCAAAAATAGATGACTCGTAATCTCAATCTCATCGTATAACAATTATTCAGAGGTGCACAAGTTCTATTTCGGACTAAACAAGAAGTTGTAATAACAATCATATTTTCAAACTCCTTTTTATTTTTCACAACCACCAATTAAGCCAAGCAAAATGAATCCTATTAAAAAATTCTACGTGCCTAACGGTGATGCAAAAAAAGAAGACTTAATGGACCAAGTGTTGAATCAAATATTTACTTCATATACCCGGTAGAAATTATTTTTAATGTTAGTAAGCTTTCAATAAGTGACACATTATTATTCCTTTTTGGTAATTAAAACACAATTATCTATAACTAAATTAATTAAACTAATCTTATTAATGAGCTGTACAAACATTTGATTATATAAATACTTTTAATATACTGCTTATAACATTTCGCATATAACAAATATTTTCTTTTCGAATGGAAATTTATCATTTGATAAATATTATATCATTTTAGGCTTTTACTAATCTTTATGCAAATCATCTTAGTAAAACAACTAAACCGATGCTCATTAAAGTGACTCCATATTATAGGGATAAAAGGAATCGTGTCGATAACTTAAAATTATGCGGATGACGGACATCAATATGAAATGGAACTGAAGTTTCAAATTCTTAAAAACAATAAAACAAAACAAAAACAAGGTAAGCTTTTAGTGATTCATAAAAATATATCAATTGAACATGAATGCAAAAGGTAAACCAAACCCCACTTTTTTGGTTTACATCAAATCTCATGTCCCTATAAATGGGTTTGCAAATACATAAAATGATGACTAAACCTTAATGATTTTCACAAGCAAGATCAAAATAACGTAAACAATTTTCACTAGCAACTTGACTCATGCACATCCTCAAAATTGTTGGAAAGTTCATAACATTTATGTAGGGAAAATTATTAGGCTCCAAATAATCTGACCATTCAAATCTCATATTCTCAGAGAACTTTCCATGCAAGTATTAAAAGAGTACAACATGATTAAACTCCATTAAAATTAGCTAAAGGTCACTCCCTTGCCATCTATAATTTCACCAATGCGATAGAATTTATCTGATTCGCCTCTGTTCTCGAGTATTCTATTAGCTGCCTCTGGACTAACTACCAGGATCATCCCTATGCCCATATTAAAAGTTCGTCTCATCTCGGAGTCTTCTATCTTCCCAGCCTAACGTAAGAGGTTATCAATATAGTGTTATATACTTCCGTTTTACACATTAAAATTTTGAAGACCAAATTAAAATATATAATTGTTTTTAAGAAATTATAAATAATTTATTTCCTTCTAAATATATTTATTCAGGAAACGCTAAAGAAAGATGAATTACCTCTTGAAGCCACTTAAACACTGCAGGCACTTCCCATGAACCGTCGTATATCACAGCTCCAACGCCATCCGGAAAAACTCGGGGTATGTTATCTGTGAAACCACCACCGGTGATGTGGGCAATTCCTTTCACCCCTCCCTTACTAATCAAGTCAAGTACCTATTTTGAAAACACAGGAGTATGTCACGGGAAAGAATTTAAAATTTAAAAAAGTAGCATTGTTAAGTATGTCATAAAGAATGATGAAGGACCTGTTTAACATAGATAACAGTTGGAGCCATCAAAGCCTCTGCAATTGTAACATCACTGCCAGGAAGTTGATCTTTCAGTGACAGACCACTTTGAGCAAGCACTCTGTCAAGATATTTTAGTAAATTTCACTGAGTAACTAATAATTTAATAAAATCTTATACATTCTATGCTGAAAACCAACCTTCTTACAAGAGAGAAGCCATTAGAATGAATTCCACTAGATGAAAGACCAATAATAACGTCACCGGCGATAATGTTTGATCCATTGATTACAGATTCTTTATTCACAATGCCAACTGCACAGCCACTAAGATCATATTCACCTTCTTTATAGAGACCAGGCATCTCTGCAGTCTGAGAAGCAAATAAAATCAACTATAAGTGCAAAAGTTGAAATTAAAAAAAATCATACTGACTCTGTATCATATCTATATTTGCAGGCAGCTGAATATGTGTAAGAAAGTGTGTTTATTTATTACAGTGGAGAGATTGGTAGCTATATATTCGTGTACTTAATCATCTTGACAATGATGTAAGATCGCAAAAATCTAAAACAGATTGAATATGAATAAATAATAGATCCAAAAATCCATGCACCATTTAAACCAGCAAAGGATGGCTAGTACAGTAGTATTGTAGACATGCACTAAAACAACAAAACCAAATAAACTGAAAAATCATTGCTATTAGGCTAGCCAAATTTGCAGGAAAACCATTCAGAACAAGGCCTTCGTAACATTTCCTTAGGTCATCCTCTATACATTTCAATTTTTTTTCAATGAAGCCTTTATTTTATTACTCTTCTCACAGTACCCAGCCACCCCACAATAATCGCTGCTCCAACATTTCTCTCCCCAAACATTTGTTCCCAATCTTATCTTTTCTTCCCATCGTCACCTAAGTACCCTCAATATCAGAGACTCACAATAAGTTTTAAAACCTGAATTCATGACAACATGACATGGCAAGAGCAATGCTTATTCAATTCGATACAGTGATAAAACAAACCACAAAACATATCAATTACCTCTCCTCCTAAAAGAACACAATCAGATTGCTTACAACCATCAACAATTCCTTTTATAACCTGAAAAAGAGAATATTAAACGAGTGGTGAGGGAAACATGAATAAGCTTTCACAATTTGCTCAAAGTTCAATCGAAGGCACACAAACACATCCTTTACCTTTTCAGCAACGTCCACGTCAAGGTGGCCAGTGGCAAAGTAATCAAGGAAAAACAAAGGCTTCGCCCCCGAAGTAACAATGTCATTCACACTCATCGCAACCTAAACAGCACAAACAACAATCAAAACTCCAAAGCCAACACAAACGCAAAATCAAAAACCACTTTCGACAAAACTTTTACCAGGTCAATCCCAATAGTGTCGTGGATTCCAGTTTCGAAGGCAAGCATCACCTTCGTTCCCACGCCATCGGTACCAGCAACGAGGTACGAGTCACCTACTCAGAAAACAAGTTCAATCAAAATCCAATTATAAGTAACCGAAAAGAAAGAGTGAACAAAAAAGAAGTCAAACGGTACCGAGAGGGAATAAACCGCCGAAGCCTCCAATCCCTGGCGCCATCTTCGCTATCCTGCGCACGAGTTCGGAGCCGGCGTCGATGTCAACGCCGGCGTCCCTGTAAGTAAGACCTTGAGTAGCTTCCGCGACTATTCTGTTGGTCTTATTCGACCTCGATACCGATGAAGCAGCGCCGTAACGATCGATTGGAGTGAGAAACCTGAGGCTTGCTGTGGAAGTGCCGTTTGACTGGCCGGAATTAGGTTTCGCCAATGCTGCGGCGAAACAACGCGACAGCTCTGCGCATGTTGAGAAGCTCATTGCTAGGAACGAGAAAGAAGTATAACTACGAACAGTGAGAGAGAGAGAGATGGCGACGTGGCGGAGATGGATTGAGATGCGGTGGCGAGGGGAGGCCGGGAAAAAGCGAACCCTAAATTTGTGTTTATAAAAAGGAGAGAGATTCTCTACACTCTTCAGGGAGTGTGCGAATAGAATAATAACTGAGACAACGTCGTTTTGGTTAATGAAAGGATAAGTTCACATTAGAATAAAATAATCAGGTGACAACGGAGTTTGATAGGTAATTTTGATATTTGGATTGGATGATCGTAAACTTCAAAGTATGGCTACGTCAAGATGAGAAATTAATGAATGCATGAACAATACTAGTAGTATGTAAAAGGAAAAAGAAGTTCGGAGGTTTCACGTGTCTGATGGCGGGTTTACCTTGTTTAGAGGAGGGATCAAATAAGAATGGAATGAATAAAGACATAGAGAAACTTTATTGATATTGTGAGTATGAATCTTTGTTCCTTAATAATATATTGATAAGATAATAACAAATAACAATATATAATTTTCTAATTTAAATAATATAAAATAATATATATCTTATTAATAAATTATTACTTGTAGATAAATAATAAATTATAGATAATTTATGAAGATATGATAAGATAAGAATTAATAAAATATGCACTGCAGTGTTAAGTGAAAAATAAATGTTGTTTTACACAAGCAAGTATTGTATTCCAAGTCTCAACAATTAATATTTCACTCAGTTCTTATTGAAACCAATTATATTACAAATATATCGATACAAACTACAAAATCATTTCCAATTGTTCAATAAAGGCCATGCCTATGGTATTTAGCTCATGCTTCGTGTGGTTATGTTCATCCTCGACTTGGTTCAAAACATATATAAATTTCACCTAATTGTTCTTTCATTGAAAATGAAAGAGTGGAATGGAACTCTACGATCTCATAGTTCCTATTTAGCGAATAAGCAATAAATGAAATACATTGGACAGAAAATAATAATAGGTCTTCCTAGGCCGTAAATAATACACAGATTCTGATTCCCTAAACATCTTACTAATGCTTTCTGAAATGCATTGGTAAGCAAGAAGAGGTGACTAAACTATGACAGAGCCTATATCTGAGCAACAAGGAGTTCGTTCCACGTATCTGGAATTCCAGGAAGGCACCAATGTAAACAGTCACTTGAATTAAGAGTGCCTCTGACAGTGTAGCGTGACATGTGAGCCTCATCCCTCAGTTGTGAAAGAGCGGTTATATCCAGTATCTTAATCTTTGTACCCTTTAGTGCACCCTCAATAGTTGGATCACTAGATCCTTCCTGCATTATCTCATTCCCATTGGTTAATGGGATCGTGTTATCACAGCTTCCACCAGTGTTCCAATCCCCATTGAAGAAATGTCTAGGTGATATAGTCCTGAAGAAAGCTTTGAGCCGAGGATGTGACACAAGTTGCAAATCTAGCCATCTGACTACACTGTAGATTGTCAAATTTTTGGCATTTGCAATTTCTGCAATCTTTTTGTCTTCATTTGGCTTTCCATTAACATGCATTACCCACCTGTTCGCATTAAGCTTCCCCCGGTTCCAGTGGTGTCCTGTATTAAGAACCAAAACATCAAAGCGATGGAGGAACCGTCTCATGAAAGCTGGGGGCCGATCTAAATGCATGGAAACATTGGTCTGTTTGTCTGTGATGTTAAGAGGCTGCAGATCACATAAGCTAGCCGACCAATAATATAAGATAGTGGTATTAGTCTTGGGAAATCTGTAAGCCCAGCCATCTGGACGAATAGCTCCTCTTGGTTTTACCAGACCGTATTCCCATCCCACATTTTGAATATCTGGGCTCTCTTCTCCACCAGTGGCCATACACATCAGAGATTGAAATTGTTGCCGTCCTAAAGAATCCCCTATGAATGCAATTGTTCTGTCCTGCATCCTACATTCCACATTAGTATTAAACACCACTGACTAAATACTATCTAAATTGAAATTTGTGTGCTTCTGTTAATATTCTATAACCAAAAGGAGAACAGAAGAAATAAAGACAAAAAAGATTAGAAGTTCTGATTTAACAAAATACAAAAGTACCAATTGAATAGAAATCAAACATGCAAATTAAAATGATGCAAATTAACTTATTTTGACATAAAATAGGAAAACTTTAAGCTCCTTCGCAGACAAACCACTTAATAAACATAGCAGCTAGATAATAATCTTATTGAGAGATGTATGTGTTATTAACAACTAGATCAAAGAAAAGAAAGGATTACACCTACTTTCTCAAGAATGCAGACCGGTCAAACTCTTGCATATCACAATTTTCTGGCAGCCAGCGATATCCCTCAAATGAGAAATCTGGTCGTTGTGTCATTCTACATGACCACATTGTGGACAACCACTGTTTACAGCTGAATCCAGAATACAATGGTCTCCTGCTGTCTGCAACCCACTTACCCTTGGCATAATTACAAACTGCACAGGAGAAATCCAATCAGTTCTAATTCCAACCAGTGAACTTCGTTGAAGAATAAAGATACAAGGTTTAAGAATATTGAACCAGGAAAAGGCATAATCTGCAGGCTTTGTTAATTTTCTGGGGCATTAATTGGAGTAATAAGGCCAATGTCCACATCAAGGTCACCAGTTAGTAAGTCTAGATTGTACTAATAAACATGTAGCTACAAAGAAGATGGTACTCCCCAGACTAAGAAACCAAGATCACCCATTGGGTATGATAGAGATTTGGGTATTATGGGGTGTCTAAGTCCCGCACCATGTAGTACGGGATGCTCAGTTGAGTGGAGTATTTAAGTGGCTTGGATCTCCCCCCTTGATGGCTAGCTTTAAAGGGAGGGCTCCCCAAGTGCTGGAGTTCTTATCAGTTTGAAAGCAGGGGAACCAGAATCCATTGGCATGCTTAATTGCTTATTAACGGTAGGGTGGATGAGGGGACCCCATCATTTTGTCTTTACAACCACCATTAAATAGCAAAATTCTGTCTTTTCTTTGTGGGTACAGTGCAGCAGAAACTTGTTGGCCAAATGAGCTGTTAAACTACATTCTCTAAAACAACTTTATAAAGATAATTGCCCAATAAACAACAGGTATAGCATGACAATGATGATAATAGAGAATGCATTCATAGAGTATCAGCAAAAAATAATTGTTAATGAATTTAAGAACAGAACAAAAAGTATCTACCTTTACCTCTGGAAGAAGACATGACATTTTGGTTGTATTGAGTTTCTGGAGATTCTGCAGGTATAGAATCTACAGCTGCCACATCCTTGGTATCAAGTTGAAGTTTTGTTCCATTTTCCATGATGGGGGTTGTGGATTTTTCCACACCCTTTTCCAGTGTTGGTGTTCCTTTACTTCTAGTAGAAGGAGTGACATTTTGATAGTATTGAGTTTCTGGAGATTCTGCAGGTGTAGAATCTACAGCTGCCACCCCCGGAGTATCAAGTTGAAGTTTTGTTCCATTTTCTCTGATGGGGGATATGGATTTGTCCACACCCTTTACCAGTGCTGGAGTTCCCACTGATTCAATCGGGGCTTCCACAGGAAATTCTACACATGTAATTATAGAAAAAATCCTCAGCGTTAAGGACATGCTAATTGCAAAACACAAACAGAAAATGGTAACAAATGCAACAAGTAAGCAAATTATTGGTCAATGGAACAGTGAGAAACAGATCCTATAAGAGGTAAAAGAATTGCAAATGTCAAACTTGTTCACCATTGCATTAGGGAAATTAATATATGGTTGTATACACATGCAATTAACAGTGATTATATTTTACCACAGAAATTCTATAAGGCCAAAAGCAATAATTATTTTGTAAGTTATGCTTCATCATATGGGGATATCAAGCTCTGTATCAATTAGTCTAATAAATTCAAGAAGCACATACAACAAGATGGCCATATCAGATTCCAATTAAGGTATTGATATCAATATCTGGACATGCTAACAGAATATAGATATAAACATTCCTCCTAGAAAGGTCCTCTGTGACTATCAAACAAGTTTATCTACTCTTGAAGCAGCTTCTATTTTAGATTTTGTTGAAATACAGCATAAATTGTTTTCAAACTTGAAAGCAGTTTGCACCAAGGTACAGGAGAGAGAGAAACAGAAATGATTAATTTCATTATGTATATCCCTGGCTGGAATACAAACCTGAAGGTAAGTGGTACCATTCTTGAGCTGATCTTAAAGTCATGGTAATTATTGGATTTCTCTCCCATGTCCACAGTAACGTGGTAAAAATAACAAGAGTAACCAGAGTCAGGGAAATATGCCTAAAGCTATAACTATTTCCCCCTTTCATCTGTGCTTAAACGCTTCTCCAAATACAGATCTTTGACTCTGTCTACACATTCAGGAAATATCCATCTCACAATTTCTCCAGAAATTATTGTTGTTTCATAGGCTTATCTGCGTAAGTGTAAGGATGAATGAATCAGAAAGACAAATAAAGACATGAAAAATAAAAATACATGGACCTGGACTCCAGTCCAGCATCCTGGCAAATAAGTCTATATGTCTGCTCATTTTATCTTTCTTTCCAACCACGGACCTTCCAATGCAATTCTTAACTCTTAATTTATAAGCGAAATTGAAGCTGTAGAAATGAGGCACAGTGTATGCAAGTAATAATAATAATTAAAATAAAGGCAATGACATAAGAACCTGTGTAGTTGCTCGTGCGACTTGATAGGGTAGAGTCCGGTGTTTCACAATTGCAGATCGACTGCGTTGTGGATGGAAAAGACGAAGTTAGCCCTGAACTTGAAGAAGAAGAAGATGGTGGTGGTGGTGATGATGCTATTGTTTTACTGGTTCTGTCTCATCCATTATTCACGACACTGCCACGGATCCAATTAGAAGATGTCGTGTTTGGTCGATGAGGGATATTTGTGTCATTTAGGAAATTAAGGAGGGTATTGTGTGAATCGTGATTTCGTATGATGATTAGTTTTCACCTGAGATTCGGTGGCGTGAAAACATATGCGGAGCAGCATGTTCAAGAATCAAAAAGAATTAATTGGATCTTGACACATAAGGACATCTCCGGTACTATATTTTTATATCTTAATCACATTGTGAATGGATACGTAGTATTACATTAATTCTAAGATTTTTAAAATTTTTATTCTAATAATAAATCTTATTTTAAAATTTTAAATATTTTTTTAAACTTTAAAAAATATATTTCTTAATATTTATTTATAATATATTTTAAAATAATTGATTATATATTTTTTATTTTTTTCTTCTTTCTTATTTGTTATTTTTTTTTTCCTTTTTCACCTCCACACCTTTTACCTCTTATGTTTTTTCATTTTTTTTCCCTTTTTTTTCTCTCTTTCCTTCCTCCACTCACTCCCTTGACCCCTTCATTTTCTATTTTTCCTTTATCTTTTCTTTTCTTTCTTTCCTTCTCCAGCCTCTCTACTTTGCCTCCTCTTCTTCCCCCTATGCCCTTCTCTTCTTTCCCCACCCACCCCCTCTGATCCACATTCTCGCAATACTTTGATCTAGGTCTTATGGCCACACGAGTTTTTGGTCTGGCCCCATAACCATTGTTAGTCACAACATGTCGACACTGTGTGTTCTCTGTATGATTATTGTATTTTATAATTATTTTGTTATATTGTTGTATTGGATTGTGGTCTGTTGTTGGTTTTATATGTTCTTCTTCTTTTTATCTATTTTTTTCCGGCAATAATCACTTATGACTTAGGAGAGAGACACTAAAAAACATTGTTTTTGAAAAAAATACAAATCTTCATAATTATTCTACAAGAATCAAACACCTCTAACATTGAGATTTTGAAGAAATATCCAATAATTGAATTTTGAAAAAATAGATCTTCAACTTAAGATCTTTCACAAAGATCATCTATGGAGATGGTCTAAACAAATACTACCATTACTCTAATACTACTACTAATAATCATTGTACTGTATTTATGCTTAATTTTTGTTTAACTTATCTTTTCTTTACTACATTAAGAAATATAAAGATAAATAGATCAAAATATCCAGACTGTGTAAACAAAAGTAAGGTTACTTTTGCAAATTTAAATGAATTTAAAGAGCAACATATAATGTAGTATTGAATCCTGTTAATCACGTTAACACATAATTATTTATAAATCATATCACACCTTATTGATATTTTTCCCCACTTATTTTCTAAATTATTAAAATTTAATTTAATCTTAATGAAAGGTAATATTTCTTATTCTTTAATGACTAAATATTTATTTTATTTAATGTTTATTTTTTATAATTATCATTCTTTTTACCTTCATATTGATGTAAAGTTGTCTCATTAAAATAGTGATTAATCTTAATCGGGTACCATGATTGCATACAAAGTGTATATCCCCTTCCAACACTACTTGATTTCATATTCAAAAATGAATTAGGATTTGAATCTTTGAGGGCTTGATTAATAAACATAAGTTAGTATTATTTGTATCATCTGTTATTATTAAAAGGAGTGTTTGACCATTGCCACTAAGCTAATAACATTTCTTGTTAATTATCATCTTAGAAAACACTTGTTTCTCCGAATCTGGATGATTCTCATAAATCTGAAGACAAAAAAATATTTTTTTCATGTTTGTTATAATTTTTAAAAATTCTCTGGTATTGTTAATTCATTAAAATATTATATTTTTCTTTTTTACCATGATTTGTTGAATCTATATTCCGACGAGGAGGGAGTGAAAAGGTGATATTTCCATGAAAATGTAAAATTTTATTGTCCAATAGAGGTGTAATTTTTTTATTTAAATTATTTTAAAATTTAAAAGTTATTCCTAGAAATACTATAGTGCAAACAATTTTTTCTATAAATACTTGAAAATGATATTCTCATATTATATTTCTGATAATAACATTTATAACAATATAAGAATATTTCCTGAAACAAACACCCCCTTATATATTATCATTCATGGATACCCATATAACCCTAGAAAATTATTGAGATGACTAGTATAGCAAAATTAAGTAGCATTTAATTTTCTTACACAAAATATAATAATAAAAAGTTACATATTAAAAATTACTAAGTTATATGACACTTAATAAAATTAGATAAGATCATGAAAAGATTAAAATGAATGAAAAAAGTAAAAAAAAAAAATCTAAAGTCTAAAACATTAATTTAAGGTAAAACAGAATAATTGATTGAATTATCGAATTGGTTTCAGTTATAAAAAAAGAAGATAAATCTGATAACTAAACCAATTATACTTGATTTAGTTGATATTTGAAGTAAAAAAAAAAAAACTAAATCAAATAACGTTTAGAGTCAAGATCTTTTAGTCCTATTCCCTAAGATATCTTTTAACGACAAAATTATAACGGGTAATTGAGCACGGAGAATACTTTGGATACGATACGATTACCCTAATATTATCAGTGGATTGAAAATCAAAATAGTTGTACTAGAAAAAAGATCTAGGTCACTCTTATTAAAATAGGAGGCTTGTCCAATTACCAGTATATCAAAAGTTTTACATTGCTTAATAATTAATATCAACAGTAATTTATAAATATTATTTTTCCTTAATCTATATAAATGTCTTTAAAGATTTAGTTTGAATTACATAAAAAAACCATTGATTCGACCACGGAAAAGCATAGCAGCATTTTTAAAAATAAATTAGTCCGAATAAATAATTATGTATTTTTAAAGTCAAATGCTTTCTCGATGAATCGATTTGAGATACATTTTTGCGAATGTATCACTCGTTAGTCACATGCATACATGATGCATTGCAAGATACGGAAAACCAACTCGTGACTATCTTTGAACATCGTTCGTATGACAGTTTGTCTCCAACCCATTGTTACTCGTTACATTTCAATTTCCCTTCCGCGTCCTTTTTATTCTTACTAACGGAAATATAGGTGTTATTGCATTTATATGTTCTTATTTTTATTATATTATATTGATATATAAATTTTAAAAAAACACAAAAATTATCGTATATTTATTTTATTGTTAGAGAAATAATTCTTATATTTATTTTAAAAAAACACATTTCAAGTTTTTTTTGGAAGAAAAATAAAATTGAAGGAATTAGTGAGATAGTTTAAGATTTTAAAAACAAAATAAAATGAAAATATTTAAATAATACTGATTTATTAAGAAAAATTAAGAAAATAGTGAGATAGTGTGAAATTTAAATTTAAAAAGATATTATTCTTTTTAAATAATAATAGTTAGTTTAAGATATGAAAAATTAAAAGGTTAAAAAATTCACTCTTTA
>PYAF01000205.1:1421617-1443602 GCA_007407185.1 Glycine tomentella | reverse complement strand
AATGTGTATACGGAAATTAGATAATTGTCTTTATAACAATCATAAATTATTATACGAGAAAAATTGTTATGTGATAATGTAAAAATTTGTATTCAATCATTTAATCATAATACATCAAGAAAAGAAGAGATAATGAAGTATAACTAAAGAATAAAAAATAATATTTTTTTAAAATTTGAGTTTAATTGATAATATAAAATAATTTTATATAATTATATAATCATAATTCATTACTGATAAAAATTTTAAAATACTTATTTTAAAAATTAAAAAATTTATCATATATAATAAATTATAATTAAATAATTATATAATTTTTTATATTATTATAATATATTTTTTTTCTTTTAATTTTGTTAACGGATATTATAGATATGAAATATGTTAAATGAACATCAAATACATTATTGAACACCTAAATAATAAAATAATAACATTTATAATATAATAATAAAAATAAAAAATATTTAAAATAATAAAATATTTATGTATCATTAGTCTTTATGTACATGCCAATGGCAAAACTGAACATGCTGAATGCTTATCCCCGCCGGTTTCACGGCTTTCATGCGGACGTCACTTTCTCATAGTCTCACTTTTTCGTTACCGTACTTTGATCTTTTTTCTTCTTTTTTTTTTGCCTTTTTTTTTTTTTTCAGAAACATCACATTCAGAAGGATTTGGAACATACTTTCATAATGTTAAAGTAAATAATTCACACCTTCATAATAGAAAGAAGTTTTATATTATCCAATCACAAATTAGTAAGTATTAATTTTTTATAACAAGTAACTAAAAAAACATGACTTTTATTTTTAAAATGTGCAAGAAAAAAGTAATATTTATAAAACCTATAAAAACATTAAAACAATCCCAAGAATAACAAACGCCGCTGAATTAAAGAACGGTTTCCCCCCAAATCAAGAAACGCTGCTTCTAGCCCACCTACACCCCCACCCCCACCCTCGGTATTATTATATCTATCTCCAACACTTCCTCATTGCACCCCAATTCTCTTCTCTTTCTACCTTTGCCATGCGCAACACAATGCAGGAATAACCTCTTCCTTCTCAGATTCTTCGCTTTTTTTTTTTTTTTTATCCCGAATAGTCATAGGTTTGTCCAATTAACCTTTCTTTTCAAGCTATTCAGATCTACCGACATATTCACTCTCACATTTTTGCAGTTTTCCTTCTATGAATTTAACGTTTTCCTTTTCCCTTTTTCTTTTCCGCTTTCTTTTTCTCTTATCATGCAAACTTGGTTGGTTGTCTTTACTTAACGTTTATTGCGATTGGTGCAATTTTGTTTCTGACTTTTTGGCAGTGTAGATTTGTGTGAGTGTTGTTGTTTTCCCGTTGAACGCGTCTTTTCTTCTGTTTTCAATCCGTTGAATCTTTAGAGTTTGTTGTGGTTCCGCAATTCTTGGTAATGGAGTCTTTCTGATCCGTTTTTTCTGGTTATTTTAATTTTCTAGCTCATTTGTATTTGTTGAATTTGTTAGATCTGGTCGTTTTCCTTAATAAACGATGTTCCCGGGTTATTAGAGAGAAAGATACATTTGAATGTGTGTGTGTTTCACCTTGAATTTTACAAGCCTTCGATTAACGGAATCAATTTTTTGACCCCTCTCATATGTGATAACTTGGCAATGTCCTGTATTAAGTAATTCAAACGTCTTATATTTATGCCAAATCCTCCTAATTTCATCTGATTGGACAATGTTATAAACTATTGGTATTTGATTTTCGTGTGTCTTGTTAGTTCATGTCATTTATTTTGCCATCTAACTGCATAGATACTGTCAATTTAGTGTTGCCACTGCTGATCCATGTCCAACAATAGGGATGATGTTTAATTGTTGTTTGGTTCATGTCCAGGTTTAAACTATCCGTGAACCGCTGCACCCTCTGGCAACATGGCTCAAGCCAAATATACTAGAATAGACAATAACAAGCGACCGTCGAGTTACTGTTCAACAGTGACTATTGTCGTGTTTGTAGCTCTTTGCTTGTTTGGGATTTGGATGATGACATCATCATCTGTTACACCCGTGCAAAATGTAGATGTGTCTCAGGAGAATAACAATGAGGTGAAGGAACAGAGTGAGGTGAAGGAACAGGCAACTGACCCCTCTAATAACAATTCTCAGCAGTTTGAAGATAATCGGGGTGATCTGTCTGAGGATGCAACCAAAGGGGATGGTAGTGTCACCCCTGATGAAAACTCTGACGTGAAAGAAAATCAGGAGGAGAAATCGGACGAAAAGTCTCAAGAAAAACCTGCTGAAGATACAAAAACAGAAAATCAAGATACAAGTGTGAGCGAGAAGAGATCTGATTCAGACGAGACCGAGAAGAGATCTGATTCGGACGAGAGCGAGAAGAGATCTGATTCGGAAGAGAGCGAGAAGAGATCTGATTCGGACGAGAGCGAGAAGAGATCTGATTCGGACGAGGGCGAGAAGAGATCTGATTCTGATGAGAGCGAGAAGAGATCTGATTCTGATGAGAGTGAGAAGAAATCTGATTCTGATGAGACTGAAAAGAGTTCTGAATCAAATGATAACAAGCAATTTGACTCAGATGAAAGGGAGAATAAATCTGATTCAGATGAAAATGAAAAGAAGTCTGGTGATGCAAGTGAAACAACAGATAAGACCGAAGAAAAAGTGGAACAAAGTGGTAACCAAGAGTCTGATGAAAACTCTAATGAGAAGAAAACAGATGACAATGCCAACAGTCAGGGTTCAAATGAGGTTTACCCTTCCGTGGCTCAGTCAGAGCTTCTGAATGAAAGTACCACTCAAAATGGTTCTTTTACAACTCAGGCAGCAGAGTCAAAGAATGAAAAGGAGTCTCAAGTATCCTCCAAGCAATCTACTAATTGGAAACTGTGTAATGTCACTGCTGGCCCTGATTACATCCCATGCCTCGACAACTTGAAAGCAATTAGGAGTCTTCCAAGTACCAAACACTATGAACACAGAGAAAGGCAATGTCCTAAAGAACCTCCTACCTGCCTTGTCCCTCTTCCTGAAGGATATAAACGCCCAATTGAATGGCCCAAAAGCAGAGAGAAGGTAGGCATCCACACAAATGCTTTTCAATTATCATTCCTTGTTTAAAATTTTATACTTTCATAAACTAATAAACTGTTTCCCTGCAGATATGGTATTCTAATGTTCCACACACTAAGCTTGCTGAATATAAGGGGCACCAGAATTGGGTGAAAGTTACGGGCGAGTACCTTACTTTTCCAGGTGGTGGAACCCAATTCAAACACGGTGCACTTCATTACATTGACACCATACAACAGGTAAAATATATACTCTATTCTTGTCAGGGTTGACTAATAGTTGCTTTTAGTGTCGAGTCTTTATATACAAATTCGGATCACCTTTTGCTGCATGTTCGGTAAAGCCATATTGTATGTGCTATTTTACCTTAAGGCACAAAAAGTATTAGATTTTCAAGATATTAAATGTTTGTTCTTTATTCAAAATTTTATATTAAAGACACATTAGCGAAACCCAAAAAAAAAAAAAAAAAACTTTGATGTCGATTCCATCTTGTAGTGGGCATGCTTCTTGTTAATCTAACATTGACATTTCTTAGGTAAAAGGTACGAGATTAAATTGTCCAACATTTTACAGTAATGATATCCAGAGCAAAGAAAAGTTTCGATACTACCTCGACATAAAATAAGTGATTGCAACATTTTTTTAATAGATAGGAACTGTAGACAAGATGATGTTAATAGACTAACAAATAGCAAATGAGAGTTGAGATAGAGAAGTGGCACTGGCAGTACTACTACAATGGGATTTGAGGTTCTACATTTGTTATGTCTAACTAGGGAAAAATCAGGTAGTTATGAACTATGTATATATGCTGCACTAGGAGACAACTATCAAATAGAGATATCAGCATTATTTGAACTTCTGCAAAATAAATTTCTTTAGCAATAAAAGAAGTTTGACATGGTAATGTGTAAGAAAATTTTATGCTTTATATGTGGATATGTGATATGCTTTCTTCAGGTTGTTGAAATTTTCACTTAATATAAGGAACTTTGATGCTGCAGTCTGTACCAGATATTGCTTGGGGCAATCGCTCACGTGTGATTTTAGATGTTGGATGTGGTGTTGCCAGCTTTGGTGGCTTTCTCTTTGAAAGAGATGTACTTACGATGTCATTGGCACCGAAAGATGAACATGAAGCTCAGGTACAGTTTGCACTTGAAAGAGGGATTCCTGCTATATCTGCTGTGATGGGCACAAAGAGGCTTCCCTACCCTGGGAGAGTATTTGATGTAGTCCATTGTGCACGGTGTAGAGTTCCATGGCATATAGAAGGTATTCAATGACCTAAATTTATTTTGGTGATTAGATGAATTCTGGTTCATACAAGCTTGAAATTTTTATGTAGCATTTTATTACTTCCCCTGCTTGTGCAGTTAGATTTTAAGACGAACTTCCTTATACTATATAGATTGTAACTACTTGATGTAAAATTCATATAAATCAAACTGGATTTAATTTTGGACTTACTGCTTGTATATGTGTAGGTGGCAAACTTCTTTTGGAGCTGAATAGAGTTTTGCGACCTGGTGGTTTCTTTGTATGGTCTGCTACTCCAATTTATCAGAAGCTTCCTGAAGATGTTGAAATATGGAATGGTAGATAATAATATACTATCGTCTGCCTCTATTAAGAAGTTTAATGTTGCTGCATTAGTTCTGACATTTTTCTGAATTAATTTGTAGAAATGAAGGCACTAACAAAAGCAATGTGCTGGGAAGTTGTGTCTATCAGCAAGGATAAACTTAATGGAGTTGGTATAGCTGTGTATAAGAAGCCAACTTCTAATGAATGTTATGAGAAACGTTCTCAGAATCAGCCTCCTATATGTCCAGACTCTGACGATCCTAATGCAGCATGGTATTTCATTGTTAATTCAGACATTAGTAATTTTTTAATTAAAAATCAAAACAAAAAACAAAGGAAAACTCCTTTAAATTGTTGATATTCATCTTTGACTGTCATAAAACATTGCAGAGCATTTTTATTCAATTTTTCATCAAGGAACATATGTCTAAAACATATAAACAACTACAAACCAAACCTTGTACTGTCCTTTTTTAACAATTGGATTCTGCTACAAATGAACAATGTTTCTTTCCAAAGTATGTAAAGTTTCAACAAACCTGTAGTATTAATTTTATGGGATAGGACACTGGCATTCTCACACTACCTGTTTCTTACGGCTTTACATTATACACACAAAAAAGGTGTAATATATGTGGCTGATGTCTAATCTCTCTGATGGCAGGAACATTCCATTACAAGCTTGCATGCACAAAGTGCCTGTGAGTTCAACAGAGCGTGGGTCACAATGGCCAGAGAAGTGGCCAGCAAGACTGACCAACACACCTTACTGGTTGACAAATTCTCAAGTTGGAGTTTATGGAAAGCCTGCCCCTGAAGATTTTACTGCTGATTATGAACACTGGAAACGTATAGTGTCCAAATCTTATCTTAATGGGATAGGAATTAATTGGTCCAATGTGCGGAATGTCATGGATATGAGATCAGTCTATGGAGGGTGAGTGAAATTTGTTGTTTCCCATGTTACTCTGAATTATATTAACCGTCCATTTTGACATACATCTTGTTTTTTGGGTTACAGGTTTGCTGCTGCCTTGAAGGATTTGAATATTTGGGTCATGAATGTGGTTTCAGTAAATTCCGCCGATACACTTCCTCTTATTTATGAGCGAGGTCTCTTTGGCATGTATCATGATTGGTGTGAATCATTTAGCACCTATCCTAGGTCCTATGATCTACTTCATGCAGATAATCTATTTTCAAATATTAAGAACAGGTGCAAACAACTATTTCATTTCTCATTCATCACCAGTAAGATCTTTATTATCAGATTTTAGAAAGATCTGTATAATTTCTTGGTTCGCTAATGTCAACCGATCGTGCAGGTGTAATTTAAAAGCTGTAGTGGCTGAGATTGATCGGATTCTTAGGCCTGAGGGAAAGCTGATTGTCCGGGACACTGTTGAAATCATTAGCGAGATTGAAAGTATGGTGACCTCCATGAAGTGGGAGGTTCGCATGACTTACTCTAAGGATAAGGTGGGATTTCTATGTGTGCAGAAGTCCATGTGGCGGCCTAAAGAATTGGAGACACTCGAGTATGCTATTGGTTAAGACGCCAGCAAGATTATTGTTATAGGTGATTTTTTGGGTTTTGGCTGCTCAAAATTCTTTGCAACTGTACGTCCGCCATTATCATATATCATTGTAGTTAGTTAATTATGTGTTCGTCTTTTTTCTTTGGTAATTAATTTTGATCTCTGTTTACGGGTTGGTGTCTTTTTGTGTAACATGGTGCCATAGTTAAGGGAATTTGATCACATTCTTTCAAATGTAGAGGGTTTTGGTAATTAATAGTAGTTGAGATTCTGGAAAAGTTATGGTCACCAAAAGTTGGTGGTAATTATTTCATTGAACACATGGACAGGAGCAATATATTATTGATTCACATTATCAAATACTGGAAGTTGTTAGCTTACTACTAATTGTGTCTTACAAATGTTTGAGAGAGAAAAAAAAAGAAGTTTTGGAATTGGGTTTTTTTTTTTTTTTTTTTAAAACAAAAAGAGGGGAAGGATTCATTTATACTTTGAACTAAATTACCGAATCCCATACATTAATCACTGTCACTAGAAAGATTAGGTATGATTCGATACATTCTCATATTCTCTTTGTTGTTCGACAATTATTACAATATCAAGTAACCTTGTCACCTTGTCATATATTTAATGCCGCTCGTCATATATTTAATGCCGCTCAGATATGTTTTCAAATGAATTAAATGTTTCTTCAATACAGCGACATCTCTTTTTAGAAAATTATTGAGTTTCTCCATTTTTTGTTGCATTCTCCAAGTCTCTAAACTTTTAAAGTGGATGTTTCTGTAATATACAAATTTGTTAACATATCACTACCAACAATTAAGAATTGTTTTTTCTCTCTTATTGCATAAAAAATTAAATCACAAATTTCTGATAAAAGTCGAGTAGTTCTAATAAGATGAATATCCTTATGCTTTATAGATATATAAGGTGACATTTTAGGATTCCATTGTCTAGTAGGATAGCCAAGATGAACTCTGCATCTATCATCTCTTTGAAGGTTATGTTCCAATATCTTTTTGTGGTTTATATTTATTCCCAAGTTTAAGGTACCAAAAAAATACACATGTACTTATTCTATTATGAACAGTTTTATTTGTTCACAAAAATTTATAATATGATCCTTTTCTTTCTTATAAAACAAAACTCAATATGTTAAACTTACGCTTTTTTCCCCTCTAATTTATTATTTTATTATTTCTGCGATATAGTTGTTGCCTTGAATTTTCTGTCAACTAGGTGTTTATATTTGTAGGTCTAACAAAATCAGGACTCTTTTTTTAAACATGTAACTTTGTAACGAGTTCTTTATAAGAGGATAATGTTGCATGCTTATTTAGTCCTTGGCAAAAATAAAGCTACGATAAAAACCTTAACAAAGCCAAAAACATTCATGCTACCATGATTCAAAATCATTAGATGATAGAGTCAGAGACATTAGCAACTGATAAAAGGATACATGAATAGAATAGTAATGGTTATTGAAAATGCTGACGAGTATGGAATTTTTTGTGTAAAAGAATTTAATTAGAATGCACATAATTTCTTTTTATAATGTCATCTAATCAGAAAATTTGTATATGTATAATAAGTTAATTAAATTTTATAATAATTATTTCAAAATCATATTTGTATTGATTTTTAAGTAATTAACAGGGTAAATATTATCGGTGGACGAAAATTAATTTCTTCATAAATTATGTACAATCAGTGATTTCAGTAAGACACTTAATTATAATTTTATTTATTTTAAAAAGGGACCGATCCACTTTAAGAATTTGTTCAATTCGTACAAAAATTCTTAAGACATAAAATTGCTAAATAGCTATTTTAATGTAAAAACTTTTATATTATCAACCTATAAGAAATTATGGTAAGTACTATACCTTTTAGGCAAATATATGTATATGTGTGTGAGAGAAAGAGAGTAAATAAATGGAATTATTATTTATAATTGCGAAACATGAATATATTTAATAGAAATATTTATTGTTTTGTTTTATATATGTTATTCATTTTAGTCAATAAAAGAATTAATAAAAAATATTATAAGAGAATTCAGAATTATTTATTTCCTAATTCGCTTAAAACAATTAATAAAAACTAGAACCTAGTTGTGAAATGTCAAAAAATAGTGTTATCTAACGTCTAGAGCGAGTCCGGGGGATTTGATTGGTGAATATCCACCGTACCCATGTTTTGTTCCTTGTCCTAACCCTTCTAATTACTTGCCTATTTTCATGCCTTTCTTTTAGTTTAATTTATCTATACAATTAATAAATATCCAAAATGCGGGATCATTCCCTCTCCAACAATAATATTGTGATGGAAGATGATGAGAGCCATAATAACGGATTCAACACAAGAAGCTCCGAAAGTCCTTGCTTAAATACAAGCACCACCACCACACAACACAACAAAGAACAGGACCGATTTCTCCCTATAGCCAACGTGGGAAGAATCATGAAAAAAGTAATTCCCCCCAACGGCAAAATCTCGAAGGACGCTAAAGAGACAGTTCAAGAATGCGTTTCGGAGTTCATTAGTTTCGTGACTGGGGAAGCTTCTGACAAATGCCAAAGGGAAAAGAGAAAGACCATAAATGGAGACGATGTCATATGGGCCATCACAACCCTAGGCTTTGAGGATTACGTGGAACCCTTGAAAACATACCTCCAGAAATATAAAGAGATAGAAGGAGAAAAGCTTAGCATTCCAAAGCAACTGCGTTCTGAACAAAGGCTACAACACCACCATAATAATTTTCATGACCAAAATAATCAACCATTCAATGGTGCATATGCCTCATCAAATCTCATTTCTCAGCCTCCTTATGTGGCCACTGATCAGAAGTTTTCACTACCCTTCTCCCCAAACTCGATTCAGAGTCAACTACGACAGCAAGACCCGATTGATTCAGTGGGGTACTGGTACGAATAAGACCAAGCTTTTATGCTTGGTTTCATTTTTCTATATACATCATAATTCCGCGTATAAAGAATAAAATGTGATGTTTAGAGTACGTTTCATTTTCATAATAATAAACTGAGGTTAGAATTTTCCTGTTTCTTCTTGGTGTAAATCATTTGGATACAACCATTACATGGTTTGTTGGGGACACAATTCCACGTACGGTTATATATGAGACTGACTCGGTTATACATTGATCTTGCAACAATTTAAGCATTTTTGGGTTATGCTAATGTGTTCCTCCTAACATGAATGTATCTACGGTAGACGTCATAAGTGTGTACTAGTTGCCATATTATGAACTCAGATTTTCTGCCTCTCCACCTTTTCTCTTATTCTTTTCTCATATATTCAAAATGAATTTTCGCTAAGTATTTATGGGGCTCACTTGTATTAAGTGGCCCTCGTATAAGTTTCAACAAATATATTATTTCAAAAACTAATTTTGTACCATGTCATGAATTAATTATATATTTCAAAAGTTTAATTATATTATGAATAAATAATAATGTCAATTTAAAGTTTTTTTTACATTATCGTTCGATAATCACAAACTGTCTTATGATATAAGTTTGTAATTTTTATCATAAAATACCTTAAAAGTTATACTAACAAATATTTTATTTTTCAGCTTATTCTATATTTGAATTTGATGTAAAAAATAAAAAAAAGAATCATTGTAAATTTTAATTAAACGAAAATATTTTAAAAATAATAATATAAAATAAAATAATTTTATATTTAAGATATCGCAATGTTGACCTACTAGCACAGCTGTAGTATTATTCCCTGGCCGCTGAAAACCAGAAACTAGAAACCAGAAACCAGGTCTTTGTCGCTAGTTGCTTGGCTACGAGGCACAAAGGCAGAAACACACTTCAAATTCAAACTTTCTGTGTCTTACTCTTACTCAGAGCTTAGCCAGAACAGTACAGAATAGGTCCCTATGATCCCTTTACCCGAAACAGTAGTTACTAGTTAGGGACTCACGCGATTTTCTTTTCTTGGTGGAGAAAACGAAACAAGCAAAGGAAGTAGTGTATTCGTTTGCCGCTCCAAATCCCAATACACTCATAAAGGCAGCGTCTTTCTCTCTCTGCGTTACCAAAATGGGTCGAAAACGTGCTTCCAAAAACACCCACAGGGCTCTTGTGTTGGTTCGTTTTTATGCTTAATTTTTTTCGCTCGGGTGTCTAGCCAACTATGTCGCGTGATAGGTTGATATTTATTTTGACTAGTGTGGTATTTAGGTATTTTTTTTTTTAATTGACCCACTTTGGTCAATGTCTCCCAGTTATGGGATCTCTTCATTTTATTGCCTTTTGGTGTTGGCTGCATCTGCATGCATAGATGAAATCGTGTGATTAGGAGGAAAAATGAAAGCTTGCAGTAAGTGCTCTTGATTGCATTTGTGCGTGTGATATGTCAACTTATCACTTTTTTGTACTTTTTTTTTTCTCTTTACCTTTTCGAGAATAAATATTTTAGGGTCTAATATCACCATGTCCATGGGTTCATGGTTCTGGTCAATCTTCACATGTCATGTAGCTCATTTTTTAATTTAATTGATGAAATTTGTTAGGGTGTTTCTGAAGAATTGTTTTCAACTTCAGGGTGTTCTTTAAGCTTCTCTAGACGAGCATCGGTGCATGTCTGTCAAGACAAGTGTTTGATGTTATTTTATACTTTGTTATTTGCTCACCAGTAACCACTGACACTTCCATTTTTTTTTTTTGAAGCCTACTGTTGTAAAACCACAGCCTTACAATGTGAGGCGATCTAAACGCATTAAAAGTAAAAGTTTAGTTGTTAGTCACCCTAACACCAATTGTGACATTGAAGTCATTGAGTATATAACTCTCAGCGATGGTGAGAAAGACGAAGCAGATACTCAACTGGAGCACGAGTCGGATTGCAGATAATTTAGGTGAGAAGAGTTTGGAACAAAAAATTAACTGTGCCTTGCAAAGCATATATGCTCTTAATAAGGCAGTAGAATTGTTGAAATCCAAGGTATTTTATAAGTTTGTATTCTAGACTCGGTGTGGATGTTATTTTTCCTGTGATTTGTGGCTTGTCTCATTGATTTGATTTACATGCTGAACACATAACAGGTAGACTAGAATATTGCCTTTTGGGAAGCCTCATTTAGGAGCATGTATATTGATTTACAAAAGAAGGCTTTATTTTAGTTTCTTTCCAATTTAATTTTCTAATACATCTTTTAAGCTTTATCCTCTTTGTTTTGGGTATGATATTCATCATTTTTTTTATGTTGTTTATTGCCTCACATATATATGCAGATTAAAGGTTTAACAAGTGAAAATCAAAGACTAAATGGAAAGCTGGAAAATGCTCTTGGCAAAATTGAAGTGGTATGTTTCTAGATTGTTATTATAGTCCTCCTCCATTTTGATTCTTATTATGGCATAAGGCCTTTTTATTTAATATCACAATCTCTTGCAAATTTATGTTTTTCCTCTTCTTTTCCTTGTCATTGGTTATCATTATTGTTAATAACATCTTTAAGGGGGAAAAAAGTATATATGATATTCGTTGATTTGAAGAAATATCATTTTCCATGAGCGGTTATTTTCTGTGTTTCTTTCATTAACTGTTGCTTCTAGTTTTGGATCAAGAACCTTACTTAAGATGGATAATTTCATAAAATGGTTCTTGTGGTTGCGACCACAATACTATGAGTTTTTTTGTCCTGTATATAGTTTTGTATCTGAACTTTATATGAGTATCACCTTAGAAGGTACCTTGAAATTAATTAAACCGTATTTGTTAATTAATTGCGCTTTTAGTTAACTTGATGTATCTCGGATTATCCTTGATGACTCTACGTTGTAGTACGAAAAAGAGATCAGTGTTTTGGTAGATGTATTGGATAAAACGAAGGATGCTGTTAAGGATACTATGATTTCAAATGTGGCAAAAACTTTAGAAGCCTCAACTCAAGCAATCCTAATTCACATTGCATGCTCTGCTTCTGCAGTTAAGAGAAAGAGAAATGAAAGCTGAACAACTTATTATTATGTATTGTAAAAAGTAAATTACAAACTTTGAGCCTAATGGTGCTTTTGAACCTTTTTGGTTTTTGCATGGATTTCTGCTTGTTAATGTGGTCATTTTAAATTCTGTGATTCTCATATCACGTCTCTTTCGTTTTACCTAATGGTGCATGCCTTCAACTCATCAAATTAATATGTTTTAAATATGTTAAAGCGATGATATGATAAACGGATTGTTCTGTCATCGCTGTTATGTCACTACTAAATCCCTCATGCTTTTCTTGACTTAAAAGGTTATTGCTAAATCTGAACCCCCTCCATCTTGTTTTTAACTCATTGATGATCTAGTCAAAGATTTATACGGGGCGTAAATGTGTCAAAATGAGGCGAGTTGTTTAGGCTCAAGTTTACCTTAAAAAAATATGGTGCCTAAGTTTGATTTATTTATTTAATCAAGTCTATATGAAGTAAGTTCTTAACTTGTTAGGAAAATATGAAATTATACATAAAAATAATGTAATTTTATGATCATATTACATTATTTACAAGATTCTAGTGTTAAGCTTTGAACATGACTGTATAATGAAGTTAAGCCTAGGCTTGTGAAAGAAATAAAGTTGAAGAAATTGAACTTAATAGCATAGTTCATATACACTCTTACCCAATTTTTCCTTGTTGGCAATGACAACTTCAAAGGTTGCCCTTCTCAATTCATGGCACCTGGAACAACTCCTTGGTTGTGATAACGTTTGTCCATGTCTTCCACACCTTATGGATATTGATATAGAAGGTGAAAAAAGTGTTGGCGTGTATGGAGCACATGCAGTGGCAGATTCAGGGACCTTGAGTCAGTGGGGCAAATTATAAAAATTAAAATCAGTAGTATCAAAAATTAAAAAATTGTAGGATTTTATTTATAATTTTTTGTTAAAAGAACCTTTATTTGTGAATTTTAGAAAATGAGGGGGTGCAAGTAGCTGCAACCTAGGTCCGCCAGTGAGCACATGTCGTGATCACCTCATTCGTTGTTGGACATGTTTGTTCACCATGATGCTGGAAGAAGTGCGTTTTGGGTTCAATATGTTTGCGTGGAATAATTACTTGTTACTTTTATTTTTTTAACCATGAATTGGATATCTATAATAACTCCGATATCTTTTATTTAGCTAACTGAGTTAGATCTTTTTTATATTTGAAAGAATAATAAAAATAATAATATGATTTTTAAAACAAAAAAGCTAATTATTACTAGTATTGAGTTTGAAAATGCTGGAAAGGTAGGTAAACAAATTCAAAGGGCATAAAAGCTTTGATTCAACTATGATTGATTAATTTAGTTTATTGGTTCTTTAATTTATTTTTTACACTTAATTTGGTTTTTTTATTTTTTTATTCAATTTGATTATCTAATTTTTACCGTTGATTCGATTTAATCTTTTAATTTTTTGAATTTAATTTGGTTTTATAATTTTTGAAATATGTTCAATTTAATTTTACTGTCTAAATTATTAATTTGAGTGGTATTGTCATCTAAATTTGATCCTATTGTCTAATCCTATTGTTTAAATGTGTATTTTGTGATTTCTTAACACTTGATTCAATTTAAACATATGATCAAAACAAATCAATTTTAAAAATTAAAATACTAAATAAAATCTAAAAAATAAATGAAATGACCAAATAAATTAATCTAACCATTATGATTCAGATAGATAATGCACCTTTTGTCAAGAGTCAAGACTCGCGTCGATCGTTTTCAAACCACAGTACAAGACACATTTGACAACAGAGAAAAGTTCGAGTGCACGCATCAAAAAGGATACCAAGTCCAAGCAATACAGGAAAAAATTAATAATGTTAAAGTATGCTTTGTCGGAAATTTTATCCTTTTCTAATAAAAAATCTTTGAACTTTTTTTCGATTAATGGTCCAATTAAAAATATTAATAAGATTCAAAATAGGTGACAAATTAACATTTTAAACCTATATATAAGAAATTCAAAATTATTATTTAACTGGTAAGTTAAAAAAATTCGAGTTAACTTAAATTAAAACTAAATAAATTATAAAAAAATTCTTGAAGCATCTTTAGTGCTAGATCTTAGGAAAAAATCTTGAATTTAAGATCTGATCTTCATTAGATCTCTCGATAAAGGAAATAGAGATATCTTCAACATATAAAATGAGTTCTTGTATAAGATTTCTCAAGATCTGTTTGTTAATAAAAGAATAAATTTTCTCTCTCTTTTTCTCTCTCTAAGATCTTAAAATGAGATCTATGTTAAAGGAAAAAATTAGAAAAATCTTTAATCCTATATGAGATTATAAGGTACACTAAAAAAAAATAATGTAAGATCTTAATTTAAGATATAATAGTAAGATGTTATTGAAATACGTATTTTTAATTAATACTAATAGTTTCTGTTTTATAAAATGGTCAACATGGTAATAGACTAATAGCATCTAGAAAAAGCAGCAGCTGAAGCTCTTCATTCACTTCGAACTCAGATTCGTTTTGAATCTCTTATTTCTTTCAGGTGTCTTAATTCTCTCTCTCTCTCCTCTATATATTTATATATATGAATATGAATATGATTCTCGATTCAAGCATATTATTCGGTGTTTCTGTTTTGAATATGTGATGCGATTGCACAATTCTCTGATGCTATGTACGGTTTTTTAATAAATTGAAATTTATTTTTACGGTGTTAAAATCTAGTGTTAGACTTAGACACGAACATCTTTTAGTTTTTTGGCAAGTAATGTTTGTCAGCAAAGCATTGTCCGGTTTATGAACTACTCTGAAGTTTGATGGTTTTTCTGCTTTTCCTCTCTATATGTTCTGTAGCTTTAGGAGAGCTTTGTTTGCTGAGAAAATTTTCCAATTTCGTTTCAGAAACGAGTTAATACTAAACAAATAGTTTTGGTTATCGTTTCAGAAAGCTGGCTGTGGAAAATGAAATGTTATTCCCGGAAATATGTTTACACTTTTGTCTTTACATAAGCTATTGTGAATATCAGCAAAGCATGGTATGACTTGGTTGATAGATAACCTTGTATTTTAAGCATGTAGTTAAAGTTCAATCCTTATGTCTGTGTGTATGATAAAAAATCCTGTCGAGAGAGCTCATGTGACGTATGCCTTGAATTACCATTGTTATTTCTAGCAAATGGATAAAGCCATTTATTATGGTTGGTTACGAACAAGGATCCTTTTGTTACCAGTAATTCCTTAGCATGTATAGTAATATAAATAGGTGCATTTGATTGTAAGACTAGCCGGGTCACCATTGGATACTCGTGGATTGAAAACGACCCCTGACCCCTGCTTGAGGAGGAGTTACCATGTAGAAGAGACTCATACTTGAAGGGGAGATTGTTGGAGTACAAGTGTGAAGTGAAGTCTCATATTTGGTAGAAATGGAAAAGTTAAGCAACATATAAATGAGAAGACTCGTAAACTTGAGCCTTAAGATTTTGGGTTAAGTGTGGTGTCAGGTTCACTTATATGATCTCATAACCCATTGGTGTAAATCTTCCTGCTGTTTACCCCCACAACTGATATGAACCAATATGTGGTTCATTGTTTTTACGGATCGTCCTTGAAAAGGCTTCTTGTTAAAACATAAGAAAATGGTGCACGCCAAGTGTTTGGCGAAAAGAAATAAAGATAAAGACAATATGAAGAAAAGTGCAGAGCAAAAAATAACAAATTTAACATGAACAAGATGTTAAAAAAATAGAATAAAAAATAAAAAGGCGGGGAAGACAAGAAATGGAAGAAGACGCCACACCTTATAAAAAGTGATAAGTTCCGTGGGGATTCGCCACAAAGATTATAAAAAACCTTTGATAAGAACTAATGTTTGGTCCAATTAAGAACCCAAGAGGAACTTCCTCTCACACACTTTTAAAAGTGTAAAGGTTTTATTCAATTCAAAGGTGAATACATAAGACAAATGAATGGCTATTTATAGCCAACAAGTGGTGTCTCTCTCTTTTTTCTATCCAATGTGGGACTTCAGTCATATATTCCTTATACTAAAAAAATTAATTCGTGCTGAACTTTATGTCCTATTTTCATCATCATAGATGCAGAATTTGGACTTGAGACTAGAAATACAATTTGTAGGGAATCTTTAGAGCTTTCAAACGCATCAAAGAACGCCTAAAACAAATATCTAAAACTCAAGTTATGTTCAAAACATTGGAGGTATCTAGGCTCTTCACTCATTTTCTTGATCCTCATTAACAACATATTTTTTTTTTTCACAATAGAGATTCTTCTTTGTTACCGTTATACTTTATATAATTAAATTTCTACGTCAAAGACAATTTGTTACAACAAACTGGTATCAAAGCTGAGGAATATCCTAGTACAGTTACAATACCTCAAGGGATTAGCTTTCAGCTGAGGAATATCTTAGGTTACCGTGAAATAAATGTGCTTATGGATTTAACCGAATATTTGTTTCTTCTTATTTTCTCTTGAACTGTGATATTTTACAATTTAATGTGAATGCTATCACTTCTGTTGTGGTTCTCATTTTAATTCAAATTAATTTAAGTATTATCTTCTTTATCTCCAATTCTACATTGTTATTTACTTACTTTTAATTTTGATATAGGTGAAAGAAAGACTTTAAGTATGGGAAATGGAGAATCAACACATGATTCTCATGATAATTTTTTCCGGCAACCCCCTTCCTATGATGGAAGTTCACCAAATACTAGCCATCAATATCATCAACCCCCTTCCTATGATGGAAGTTCAGCGAATACTAGCCATCAATATCATCAACCCTCATCATATGCTGGGAGTTCGGTGAATACCAGACATCAATATAAGCAGCGACCCACATATATAGCTGACAGTTTCAGTTCATTGGATCAGGTTTTTGCTGCTACTTTTGCTCATTGATTTAGGGAAAATAGTCATTATTAATCTTAGCATTCCAAGGAAAACTTCTTTCTGGTACACTAGAGGAGAAATCCTCAATCAGACCTGTAGAAAAATTTAAGTTTGTTTGATCATATGATTTCATAATGCTACAGTTTGTGTAAGATATTTGTTGATTAGTTCAACATCACTGTATTAGGAATTTTCTTGAAGGTTTTTTAAGTCAAGTCTAGATTATCTATTTATGGTCATTCAAATAGTCATTGAATATGTTACACATCTTACAAATATAAATTTATTTATTTCTGCTTTAGTTTCAGAAGAAATATGAACTTTGAAGGAATGCGGTTCTATATGAAAAAGTTGGCATGGCCTGCACCCACACTTATAAACGCTAATAGTATTGCTTTTAGGTCAATTTGATAAGAAAAAAACTAATTAACTAACTATTGGTGAACTCAGTGGTTGAGCTAGAGGTTGAAAACAATTATATTAATTTTGAAAAATGTTTATGGGGACCAACATTTCTCATAGCAGAAACAATGTACCTCCCCTTGCTGAACTGGATTCACTGTTCTGTGTAGATTTTTAAAAATACTTAGCTTTAGCACATTATATTTCAGGTTGTTTCTGCTTTGAGAGAAGCTGGTCTGGAATCTTCAAATTTAATAATTGGCATTGACTTCACCAAGAGCAATGAGTGGACAGGTTATTTCTTTTGAATATAAAATTAATATTGTACATACATAAGTATGAAGAATGCAGAAAAGTCACACTTTGATATTTGTAGGTAAGCACTCCTTCAACCACAAAAGCCTTCATTTTATTGGAAACACTCCTAATCCGTATGAGCAAGCAATCTCTATAATTGGCCGTACTCTCTCTTCATTTGATGAAGACAATCTGATACCATGTTTTGGATTTGGTGATGGTGAGAAGCTGTTTCTGATTTACTTTTTGAAAGAAGTGTTATTTGTTTTCTCTTCTATTGATTTCATTCATATACTTCTGTAGCATCTACACATGATCAGAATGTGTTCAGCTTTTATCCTGATGAGCGCTATTGTCATGGTTTTGAGCAAGTACTTGCACGCTACCGAGAGATAGTACCACACTTAAAATTGGCAGGTTTGATATTATCATCCTTGCTGGCTAAGTTTTACAACTTTGTTACAAGGTTATATATGAAATATATTTTTACGACAGCCCCACTATAGTGATTGTCTAGAAATACTTGTATGATGATGCTTGCAAGATTCAATAGTAAGCAAAATTATATAATGCTTATAATTGGAACACAAATAAATACTTGCTGAAGATATGATGATTGATGTGTTGATCCAATCACCTGCAAAACTTGTGAAAGTATAGGGCTTCATATGCAGTTTATACTCCCTAATAACAAGTATCAACGGGGAAAGTTTACGTGTGGTACAATTAGAAGAGAAATAAAGAGAATCACAAATTTTATTGCCCAACAAACAAGATTTTAGCAAAGTGCTAAATACATGTGAGTTTTTGTTGATATATTCATGCTGCTTCCATTAATTGCAGAGTTTCTGTTGAGAATCCTATTTACAGTCATTAAAGCTCTTTTTTGCAGCTTCCCAAAAGAGTTTTTGAAAAACAAGCTGATTATTCCTCTAAAATAAATTGTACATAAATCTTTACTAAATTTCCCTTCTAAGTTGTTGTACTACTTTGTTTTCATTTTTTTATTTTGGCTGTTTTATCTCATTTTTAAGGATAATCCTGCATTATATTTCCATTTTTCCCTTACTGAATTCTTCTTTTAGTCTTAAAAGGCAAAAATCCAAGGAGAGAGATGACTTGGGTATCCAAGCAATGATATGAAAATATAATTATGACAGTTATCTCCTTATCCATAGGTCCAACATCATTTGCCCCTGTAATTGACGCAGCAGTTGGCATTGTGGAAAGAAGTAATGGTCAATATCATGTTCTTGTCATTGTTGCTGATGGACAGGTTTTAGCTATTTATGTTATTAGCTATTCCATTATTATGTTTTCTTGACATTATTTAATTATCTTTCATTAATTTTCTTGTGTTTCTGGAATATCTTTTTATTTTTATTTTTTATAGGTCACTAGAAATTTAGATACACCACATGGAAAGTTTAGTCCACAAGAACAAGCAACTATTAATTCTATCATTTCTGCAAGGTAAAACCATTTCTTTTGTATTCTTTTGCTACTATTCTTGGTATTTGTCTTTGATGTGGAGCTCTTCTGATTATCAGCCACTATCCCCTCTCAATTATTTTGGTTGGAGTTGGAGATGGACCATGGGATGAAATGCAGCACTTTGATGATAACATTACTCAGCGCTTATTTGATAACTTTCAGGTACTTGACTGATGTATGATCAAGTATGTGTTCAAGTTTGTGTGAACTTGTAACTACTGTTTAGTATTGTTTAAATGTTAGGGATTAGATGGCAAAGGGGGAAGAAATACTTATAAGTTATAATTAGACTCTGGAATCTTGATAACTGTTGTATATAACACTAATCGCATACCCCTATCTGTGCCAATAGTCTAGGTCAAATACAAATTATACAACTAATAAAAATGCCCTGCCCAACAACACTATGTAGTGACACAATAACAAGGTTGTTACTTCAAGGTGACGTTAAAATAAGTCACACTGATGTGTTATTATGTATTGTCCAATCATATAATGTCACGTGACTTATTTTGTCACATCAGATTGTTAAGTTTAATTTTTGTTTTTTGCAATTAAAGTCTAAGAACTTTTTTGCAAATTTGATTTTTATTTGATTTTTAATTTAATGTATCTTAAAAGACACTTTATTCCCTAATCAATTCTTAATCTTCCTCATTCTAAACCTATCCTTTGCTGCGTTCTATCCATCTTTCCCACGCTTTGGTTTGTTGAACTTTCTGGGAGTAATCATAATCATCAGAGCCGTGGTTATTAGATGTTGGATGAGAATGTTAGGGGGCTTGAAATCATTAAGCTTTTTCCCTATTGTTGCGTTGTCTTGAGTACTATTTTCTTTTGTATATGCAGCATAATATTGTACTCTTGTGAAAATCAGTTATTACACAGCTTGTGCTTGAAACTGGTATTGAATAATATTCATTATTTTGCCTTTAAGAAAAAGTAATCATAATCATCGCTGCTGAAAAAGTTATTTTGTCTCAAAAGTATGTGTTTGTTCTCTAATAAAATTTTATTTATAAAATGACACTTTTGTTTTTGGTAATTATTTTAGTCACTGATAAATTAGCAAATTTTGTGTTTGTTTCCTAATAAATTAACGAATTTTGTTTTAATCCTAATTAATAACAAATGAATTTTTTTTATAAGGGAACAAACACAAAATTTGTTAATTTATTAGGAACTAAAAATAAGTATCAAGGATAAAAAAAATTGTTTTATTATGAAACAAACACAAAAATCAGATATTTAATAGGGATCAAAAATATATTTAACCTTATTATTTTGTTAATAATATAATAATGATATATTAGCTACTATATGTTCCTTCTCGCCCCTTCAGTTTGTGAATTTCACAAAGATTATGTCTGAGAACAAAGATGCATCAAAGAAGGAAGCAGCATTTGCACTTGCTGCCCTTATGGAAATTCCAATTCAGTACCGGATAACCCAAAATCTACAAATTGCCAAGTAAGTAATGAAATACAGGTATGACAATTCTAAATTATAATCAAGGATAACTGAATCTCATACTATTCTGATGTAGTGAAAATCCAACAAGTTATCAACGTAAAAGGCCTCTTCCTCCGCCTAAGGAAGTAATAGATCGTGACAATGCAGTCCTAGCAATTCCATACGTGCCAAATTTTGAATCAGTTGAGCCATCAGCTCCAGCTGCAGTAGAATCAGTATGTTACTCCTGTACCCCCACACAGAGGTCTTTCTCCTGCATTAGGCTCATTAAGATCTAACTATGCTTACTAGATAAATGTCTTTCTCTTGCTTTAGGTATGCCCTATTTGCTTAACAAATCCGAAGGACATGGCTTTTGGATGTGGTCATACAGTAAGTTTGTTTAATGAACTTATTCAATGCTTATGTTTATGTGCCGGAGGGGATTTAACTGTTTATGTGAATGATAATCATAAATCTTTACTTTATGGCTTTATGCTAATGTCAATGTTAATGTGTAGGTTTGAAGTTTAATTGATGTTAATGCTTATTTTAAATGGAATTTTAAGTTATAATTTTCACGTTTGAAGAAGTTTTACACTTTTACTTGTGTGCTACTGATGAAAACGAACATGTAAAAATGTGTCTTGTTTATTTGCATTTTGTTTTTGATACAGACTTGCAAGGAGTGTGGTGTGACATTATCTTCATGCCCTATGTGCCGGCAGGAAATTACAACTCGCCTGAGACTATACACTTGAGTTGGGTTGGGGATTTCTTGGCTGCTGAGTTATGATTTATAGTTTATATTGCTGTTATTGCCTATTGAGAAGGAATGTAATTACTACCTGTAAAATTTCCCAACACTTCAGAATAAAAATACGATGTACATCTTTGTTAACACTGTCATAAAATTTTAAAGTGATAGAATATTATTGAAAGTAGAGATATTTCTTATGATATGTTATTCGATATATTTTAAGATATAGTGATTTGTCTAAATTTATTGTGTTGGATTGAATAAATATTTTTATTTTACATTTGATTTGAAAAAGATTAAAAGATAACACATATCAAACAGATAAGAACAAGATAAAATTTCTAATTTTTGTTGATTAAGAGATAACACGAATCAAACAGGGAAGATAAAATCTCTAATTTTTGTTATAAAAAAAAATCGTGAAACAAAATCTCTAATTATGGGATAAATTTTTATTTCAAATATAAAGTA
>PYAF01000205.1:1341580-1421517 GCA_007407185.1 Glycine tomentella | reverse complement strand
AATAACTAAAAAATAATAATAACTAACTAACATAATTATTTTTGAAAAGGAAATATCTGATTTTTTTTATTCTAATCTCTCTTAATCTTTTTATTTCGATAAACTCATTAAATTTTATATCAATTTAATAAGATAATTAATTAGATATTTTAGTAAATTTTATATTATTTTATTTGTGTGGTTTATTATTTGATATACAAAATTAAAAAAAAAATTGTCTTATAACTTGTGTTTTTGTTTTGTTATGTCCAATATTATAATTTTAATAAATTAAATGGGCTCATAATCTTCTTTAATTTTTTTAAAAAAATATTAAATATTAGTTAGTTTTAAATTTACTCTTGTTCCCTCCTTTCCTTCAAATGCCAAGTCCTCTCATATAACTCTCTTTGATTTTTTTTATTGGGTCCATTTGTTATAGATTAAAAAATGCGATTCTAATATATAAAATAATCTAGTGATTATTTTTTAGAGTTTTTTTAAATAAAGCAAAAGCGAATTTTATTGGACAATAAGATCATTTTATTGGGAATTAATGATAGAAATGAGAATAAGATGATTATGTAAATTCTATTGGTCAATAAAAATTGGATTGTTGAATCCATATTTTTTTATCTTGGACTAATTAGACAAATTCAAAACACATAAGCTGTATCTTTTGTTCACGGCAAAAGGATTTTTTTTTTTAATAGTAAATTTTGAAGATATGTTTATCTTTATTATACTCGATATTTTTTGTTTTTGAGCTCTACAAAAAAATCTCTAGTTTTTTTGTTTTTTTTTTGCTTTCATTACACCGGTCTTCCTTGTAACTTATTAGGCATAAAATGTTACACTGACTCTCCCTCTTAGGTGTAAAAATGTTACACCAATCTTTCCTTTTGGGATGTTCAAGGTAATTTTAAAAAAATTGAAAACCTAATATAAGAAAATACCAATCAAACAAGTAATAGTTTTAAAAAATCAAATTAAATAATATTAAAAGAATAAAAGTTAAGTCATCTGGTTTTTTAGTTACCTAATTGAACCTCTCTATTCCCATCCTATTCCTATCATCTTCATTAACAAATAACAATTTGAAATCATCTTTTTTTGTGTAACAACGTTGCTGAATGTACCAATAGGGTGCGGCCGGTCACAGTTGTGCCTCCTTGAGCCGACACATTTTCACTCCTTTCTCTCCTCAAATAATCACTGAATCAGATCTTTCACTTCATTCCTATTTATAGCTGAATTTTACCTTTGAAGCTTATCTTTTCGGATAAGATCACATCATTAATATTCTGCATATATATTAATGCATACTCCTATACAGTTTTCAACTCACATCATGTTTGGATTTGGATTACAGCTAGAATGAGTGAGCTCTTCAATTACTACCTCAAACCTACACTCTCTTTTTCAATATTTAATTAGGATAATATTTTCTGTAACAATTAATCCTATATATATATATATAGATGTATTTGTAGATAATATGTCGTTTCATGGCGCTAAAATGATTCCTTTTTTATTTATTAGTCTAGCACGCCTTGAAGTATATTGTAAACATGTTTTTTTTATTTTCTTTTTTTAGATATCATATATAGTCAAATAATATTCATTTATTGTTTTTATTTAAAACCACAAGCTTTTACGGTAAATTTTGTTTTATTGTTTAAGCCTAGAATACATGTAAAACAATGAGATTAATTTTTTTATGGAGAATTTTTATATACATAAAATTTAAAGTCGAAACTTTATTTAACATTATATATATGTATATATAATCTAAATTTACCACTCATTAGTCATTATATTTAACGGTGTAAAATTATAAAATAATACAAAATGTTTTTTGTTTGTTATGTTTCATATTTAAAATCTTACGTCACTTCACCGTGTTATTGTTTTCCAACAATGTATGCTGAGAAGTGGGTGACATGATTATGACGCATAGACGAGGAAAAATTTGGAATATACAAACACATCTTATACAATACGCGCTTTTTTTTTTCTTTTCCTTTTCTTAGGATCCGTTATATTCATAAAAATTATGAGACTGGACAAGAAAAATAATCACAAGTTACATCACATTTTTTTATTATTTATATAATTTGATGTATAATAAAAAATAACAATTAACAATATAATATTTATAAAATACTTGATATTAATGTCTTAAAAATTTATATTAAATCTAACATGTTTATTGGAATAAAAGAAAGAGAGAAATTAAAATAAAAATCCGATATTTTTTTAAATTATTATGTTGATTAATTATTATTTTTAATTATTAAAAAAATGAAAATAAAAATATATGTGTCTTATCTTTTTGTTTCTTATATTTAAAAAAAAATTGTCTCATAATTTAAATAAAAATTAAAGAGTTTCTTTTATCTTTATCAACTTAATTTGTGTTATTTTTAAATTTTAAAATTAAATATGAAAAATAAATATTTGTTATATCTGATAAATCAAAGGACCCTTAATAATTATTCTTGAACAAGAATAATGTAGACAAATGCTACGAGCGGTCCACCGTAAACCATGGTTTCTAGCAGTACGATGAATTTTGTTATTACACCTTTTCACACCAGATATCCTACCCCGATCATCGTTCTCACTTTGACCATCATTCGTTGCTGTTAGAGATGGTTTCAAATATATATTAAATATATTTTTAAAAAATCTAATGAAGGGATCAATTATTATAAAAATATATATAACTACTAATATATTGAATATGTTTAAAAAATATAAAATTATAAATGTTAATAACCAATTTCACATTGTGCAAAAACACCTTCATAAATTTATTTATAATATAATAAACATGAATATCTACATTAAATATAATTTTATTTAAAATATCCTATTAGTTATGTTCTAAAAAATAAAAATCTATTAACATGAAATAAATTATGATACTAATCAAATTATCTAACTTTGTTATCGCTATTATACAAAAAAAGAAGTAAAGGACTATAAAAAAAAATTAATACTTTAATTTTTTCCTAAAGTCCGAAAGTATGCAAAATTTGCATATCTATGCAAGCTAAGTGGAAATTGCTCTTAGGCCTTATCATTAATGCACAAACACCAAAATTCCACTTGTCTCATGTCTTTCAATATACACTTACTCTTTTATTTTACCATTTCTTCATTTTTCCTTCCTTTCTCATTCCCTTAGGAATACTTCCCTTTCCCATTTTTTTCCCGCTTCTGTAAACTCAAGGAAATTGTCTGAATTGTGATTCCATTTTTTTTTCAAACAATTCAACAGAAACATGATTTCCTTGAATTAAAATAACAAAATCACGATTTTGTTGTCGAAAATTCACCGACAACAATAAAATTATAATTATGTTGGGTGGCAAATTATGCAACAAATAATTTTGTTTAAATAATCAATTTTTTATTGATTGTAGGTCAACGAATTGAAATACTTTCATATCCGATGAGGTTACAATGCTAACTGGATGAGGAAATATAGATGATGGAAACCAATGTTTCTTTTACTAATTCGACATTTTATATGGAGTCGAGCCTAATAATAATAGAATGATTTCATTTTACATTTTATTTCCTAAAAAGCAACATACAACATACATGATTTTGTTGTACATTGTGCAATGAAATCACACTTTCATTGTACATTCTTTATTGACACTCACTTGCACAATAAAATTGTAATTTCATTGTGAACTTTTTCACAAATCCAGTTACACGACGAAAACACACTTCTGCTACACTAGTGGGGTGCGAAAAAATGTAAAATGGAATCATGATTTTGTTGCACAATTTTTTTCACACCTCTACTAGTCCAACGAAATCGTAATTCCGTTGTGCATTATGGGGAAGGGTGTTTTTGGAATTTTAAAATGTTGGTTAGAAAATAAATTGGGGCTAATAGCAACCCTAAGCTAAGTTCAGACATTGGACCAGCCAGTTCACTTGGCCCAACATAATTAATGGATATATTGCTATGGGAGAGAAGACAGTCACAGGTAAGCTGCAAAACACTGAATGAGATGAGGATGAGGATGAGGATGAGGATGAGGTGAAAAGCCATTGAAACAACAGCTTTTACTCAGACAGAGCCGTTAATCAAATGCCACAATGGCAACGGCGCCGTTAACTCTCCATCTCTGTCGCCTTGGCCGAAGCTTATGCAAAACGCTATTTCTTACTCCCTCCCCCACTCTTGGGAGCTCTCCTCACGTCACTTTCCGGGGCAAGTTCCGCCGCCGAATCTGTTTGTCCCGTCGCTTCTCCGCCGGCTCCACCTCCCGAGAAGTGGAATATGAATTGGGATTTGGAGGAGGAGTGGATGAGAAGTATGATGTGATTGTAGTTGGAGGAGGGCACGCAGGGTGCGAAGCCGCTCTTGCCTCTGCACGTTTGGGGGCAAGGACTCTTCTTCTTACTCTCAACATTGACCGAATTGCATGGCAGCCTTGCAATCCAGCTGTTGGTGGGCCCGCAAAGTCCCAACTTGTTCATGAAGTGGATGCACTAGGTGGTGAAATAGGGAAGATTGCTGATAGATGTTACTTACAGAAGCGTGTACTCAATGTCTCAAGAGGTCCTGCAGTTCGTGCATTACGTGCTCAGACTGATAAAAGGGACTATGCCTTGCAAATGAAAAGTGTAGTAGAAAGGCAAGTTCATAACCATACATTATATTTTTCCTTTTCTTATTTGCATTATCTATTTTTGCTATACTTAAGCACCTCCACTACACGCCACAACCAAATGATTATTTTGTAGTCTTGCCAATTTTCATAATTTTAGGAGTAATGTCAAAAACACCACAATAATAGGTCCGATAGATATTTTAGATTGGTTCTATACAGGTACAAGCCCAAGCCCCCAAATCAAGGACTAATAACCTAATATCTTAACATATAAGAGATAACCTTTTAATTTAGAAGTTTGTAACAAGTAGTAATGCTGGTGGGGGAGGGTAGCAATTTGAACTCTAGGTCCCTGATCTCTGCAAATCTATTTCGGTCCTATGTGATCTTTTTTCACATGTTATATGCATTTGTCATGTTTGTTACTTCCCATCATGTTTTGTTTGGAACTTTATTTTTTGCAGCACTCCAAACCTTTCTATTCGAGAGGCTATGGTCACAGATATTTTACTAGGGAAGAATGATAACGTGGAAGGTGTTTGTACATTCTTCGGAATGAAATTCTATGCTCCGTCTGTTATTCTCACCACTGGAACTTTTATGAGTGGTAAAATTTGGGTTGGTAGAACTTCTATGCCTGCAGGAAGAGCTGGCGAGTCTGCTTCACTTGGATTAACAGAAAACTTACATCGACTTGGTTTTGAAACTGATCGGTTGAAAACTGGAACCCCTGCCCGAGTGGACATTCGCACTGTAAATTTCTCAGGATTAGAACCACAGCATGGAGATGAAGAGGTTTGTCCATCTAAACCTATAAGTAGGTTCATTAGATTCAATTTTGGTTCAAATCAGGCTTTTGGTTTGTAGTTGGCAAATGGTTGTCTGGACATATTACAAGTGTCACTTCTGATTATGTTAGTCTGTTAGTAATCTTGATACAACTTAAAGGCCTTAGTAGTTTGCTACTTGGAGAATTATGTCTACCAGCCATCAGTTGGAAGGTCAAAGATGTTTTTTAAGTTAATTCTCTGATTGGCTTGGTCGATAATAATATTTAGCATAGATAGCTATGCAATACTTTTAGTGCTGATAGTTCAAACAATTTGTGACACAATAAATAGAATTAGAAATAGAATTTTACTTTTCCTCCAGTGCTGAATGATAATGATAATGATAATGCTGAGTTGCTAACTGCTTGTAAGTTGTAATATGTAATTAAAAGCATTTACTCTAACAAAAAGATAGTGTTTGCCCAGTGTATCTTCATAATTGGCAGGTTGGCTGGTTTAGTTTTGATCCTGAGGTCCATATTGAAAGAGAGCAGATGTGCTGCTACCTAACTCGTACTACAAGTACAACCCATCAGATAATACGAGAGAACTTACATGAGACTCCCACTTATGGGGGATGGGTTGAAGCCAAAGGACCTAGATACTGTCCTTCAATAGAAGATAAGGTGTGTTTCAAAAAAGCTACCTTGGTTTTGTTCATATCAGTTTTATATGTATATGTACATAATTAGCTATATTTACCATTTCATTCCATACTCAGATCGAACCTAAACCATTTAGACAAAGGGGTCTGAAACATCAGATCAACTATATTGGAATCGTTTGTATTATTTTCTGATGTGATATATTTTTTTAGATTGTAAGATTCCAAGATAAAGAGTCTCATCAAATATTTCTTGAACCTGAGGGTCGAAATGTGCCTGAGCTCTATGTGCAGGTAAGTTATATACTTATATATTCTTTATCCCCCCTTTTCTGTAATCTGAATGAAACTTGAAATTTCTTTTGCAAGCCAGGGGGGAGGGGGTTGGGTTTGTGGGTGTTTGAATACAATGATTTGATGAAGATTCATAAAATAAATTAACAATCTGATACATTTGTTTCAGAAAGTTAGTAGTGAGCTGAACCATAAAATTCCACTTACAAAAGAAAAAGATTGGAATGCATATGGTTAACGCATTCTATCTTATAGGGGTTCTCAACAGGTTTGCCAGAGAGACTACAATTACCTTTGCTGAGAACTTTACCTGGACTTGAGAACTGTTCAATGTTAAGGCCTGCATATGCTGTGGAATATGATTATTTACCTGCTCATCAATGCAGTAGGTCTCTAATGACAAAGAAAATACAAGGATTGTTCTTCTCCGGTCAGATAAATGGAACTACAGGCTATGAAGAAGCTGCAGCACAGGTATTATTTTAAAGTTCATCTGTACTATTAATTCTAATACTTTGTTGTTTTTTTGATGTTGTGACTTGTGAGTTGTATCATGGGTAGTTGACTCATGGCCATTTGGGCTTCCTGCTAATTTAGCAATTTTTCTTCCCCTGTCTACTATTCCTTTAGGGTATCATTTCTGGTATCAATGCTGCTAGACATGCAGACAGTAAGCCAGTTATTGTTCTTGAGAGGGAGAGCAGTTATATAGGAACATTAATTGATGATCTAGTAACCAAGGACCTGCGAGAGCCTTACCGCATGTTAACCAGGTAAGCTAACCAAGATAACAACATTTCTGCTTTCTGCTCATAGATGCATATATGCTGCTTCATCCTGTCACTCCTTATTCCTTTCTTGATATTTAAATTGAAATTTGTCTTCCTCATGTTAGCCGCTCAGAGCATCGGTTACTTTTGAGATCCGACAATGCTGATAGCCGTCTCACACCTTTAGGTCGTGAAATTGGGTTGATCGATGATAGACGCTGGAAACTGTACCAGGATAAGCAAGCTCGGATTTCTGAGGAAAAGAAGCGATTGAAAAGTGTCAGGATTTCAGGTTTGTTTGTCTACTATGCTTGTGTAGCAACTCATTCTTGGGAGCTGTTTCTTTAAAAAGGACTGAAAGAAAGTTTATCCTTTTGGGGAAAACAGGATGGCAATAAATGCACACAATAACAAAGTCTTTGATGCTTCTCAAATCAAATAAAATTGTTGCCCTTGGTTTTGTTGTTAAATTCAATTATTATAAAATATTTTTAAACAATTGACATGAGGATGGTTGCCTGTAATATAAACTTATCCTCACTTCCCTCCACCCCCTTGGTTTTCCTTATAATCTTTAGCTCACAAAAGTAATACCCATGATAGAATAATATAGTGGGTGTTGTAAAATTGGGAGCTTTATATCTTCAGTCTTCTGCATTATATATGGTCACAAAATATGTTACATAAGGATTACAATGTAAACTACTGTTTGATATAGTCTGGTAGATAATTCACGCTAGTGTTAAATAAAACTATTTGTGATTACTATTATCCATTCTCTTGGCAAAAATGTTTTTTTTTTTTTTCATATATATATATATATATAGGAGTTCACTATTATATTTATACTGATCTTCCAACGTTGTACTCTTCCCTTCAAGTATATATTCTGCTGTAGATTATGCAGAAATTTTATTTGACTAATTACCAATTATTGCTACTCTCCTCAATTTTCTCATCAGGAGGGGATTTGGCTGCTGAAGTCACTAATCTTTCTCGTCAGCCAGTGAAGGACTTTTCAACATTAGAAAGTCTTCTTAAGAAACCACACATACAATATGAAATTCTTGACAAGCATGGTTTTGGCGACAAAAGCTTATCAAGAATGGAGAAAGAATGTGTTGAGATTAATATAAAGTATGAAGGTTTCATCTTGCGTCAGCAAAGCCAACTTCAACAGGTATTTGTTACACTTGCCAATGAGGAAAAGTGAATTTTTTTTGCTGTGTCAACATCACAACCCTAAATCATTTTAATTTTTACACATTTTAGAATTTCAGCTGTGTATTTAACTTGAAATCTCATTGTTGTGATGGATTTACCTATAGGTGGTTGCTCAACAACATAGACCACTTCCTGAAGATTTAGATTACTATGCAATGACAACATTGTCTCTTGAAGCTCGCGAAAAACTTTCCAAGGTTTGTAAGTTATAAGTTTAATAAATAGATATTTGGTTAATATCCATAAAATAAGAATTTATAAATTTCAATGGTTCAAAATACTTCAAATATTATAATTAATGAGTCCTTCCATAAATAAATAACTTTATTATCAAATATGGACATCTACAAAGTTTAACTAATAATGAATTAAGTCTTCAATTCTCCTTCTTTTCAAAAGCTTTTTTCTCGAACCTTGAAAACAACATTTTTAAGATAATAATCTAGTGAATAAAGTTCTAAAAGAGTTTGCAAATAGTGTTATTCTTAGCCAGCATAATAACCAAAAAAATCTAATCATGGTATCCACATAAATAAATTAAAAATAATGTATACATACTTATGAAACAATCACAAATTATTCACACAACGAAAAAACACTTCAGCAAATAAATATCAACACTTCACTGTATTCAATTCTTGAACAAATAAATATCATAGACACAGCTCAATGATTCATAGAATCACTAGACTCAACTCTTTGGTTCTTAGAATTGGTGTGAATTTTAGATTCTTCAAAGGATCCATGAGCTCATATCCATGCAATGATGTTTCACTTCCTTCTCCATCATAGATGAGGTATCCAGAAATTCTTTTCGATCTAGATGGAGCTAAATCAATTATTAACATAAACCAATATTATAGCTAATTGTAAAACACTTTCGTGTAAACAATCTCTTTTGTGTCAGACACTAACTAGGGAAGACACAACGCCAATGTATAATCAATCAAGGCATAAATCAGGGAATTGAATAAAGTAGAATTAATATCAAATATAAATGAAATAGTAGCACCCAGTATAATGCCTATATACAGACAATTCCATCCAACTAGAAATTACACTTAGTACATGTGAGCAATCACGAATTGTTCAATTAATTTCACTAACCATAAACTCTTCTTTATCCAAGACCCAAAAATCATATATATCAAAAACATACCATGGACGATTTAAAAAAAAGTGTTTTTTTACTCTCCTCTTGAAGCATACTAATTCACACATTCTTTGCTTACTATTCATCTTCTCTATTTAGTAGATCAACAAGATTCTTTTTATTTTTCTTTTTTCTCAATCTTTGTTTTTGAGAATGACTGTCTAATTCTATGAGAAGGAATTATCTATTCTTATACAAATATTAGAATGTATGTTTAACATTAGGTCACATATTCTCAATAGATTTGACTAATTAAATCTTTCTTTATCTTTTTTTATTCTATTATCTAGATTTATTTAATTATTAACATTTTCTAATATTTTTATTTCCTTTCAGGATATATTAAGGTAAAACATGATAAGATTTAAATCGTTCTCAATTATCATCAATTCAAATATAATAAATATTTTATCCAAACTACATATACAATATTATATTAGAACTATCTTCTGGATAAGACTAAGATAAAAAAATATGATAAGACCAAGATAATAATGATCTTCATGACAACAATAATTTTTTAATCCTTTTAATTAATATATGGAACTATCACACTTTCTTTTATAATTATTAAGTAATCTCAAGAATCTTATATCAACCATCTAATTTATTATCTATAAAATAATTATTTAACTCAATAAATTTTGCATAAAGTAGTTAAAAAATACATATTTTTTTTAAATTTAATTATTTGAATGAAATTTAATATATCATAATACAAACATTTCAAATATATATATATATTATCATTAATCACTTTAATTTAAATAAAATTTGATATTAATAATTTTATATTAAAAATAATAACAATAATTATATTAAAATTTTAAGATGCTACACTACATTCGTCACAAGTTCAATGTACAAATTTAGTAATAACGGGGATAAAATATTTGTGTGAATCAATTCTTGTCAATCAAAATATTACTACTATATTGAATTCATAAAATGACCCGTCTTCCCCCAAAACAGCATCTGTGGCAGAGTAACCAATAAGATTTGATAATATTGCACCGTCAAACTAAAGTTAGGGTGTTGCTAACATGCCCTTTTAAGGATACTGGTTATGGAGTAACTTGTCTTTGTTACATCAAAGAAAATTTGGTTCACTTTATTCAATTTTAATACTTAAAAAATAAAACATTAAATGATGTATATATATATATAAAATAAAGAATTAAATTATACTGGTGTAATTTTGATCAATTATTACATTATTTAATAACTTTTAATTGGATAATATTTTTTAAAACCTCCATTGGATTGAAAACTCCTTTTACATAGATTATATATATAAAATTTCATATTAATGCAAAATTATTTATTACCTCATTTGTATAGATTAAAATCAATGTAATATAATTTTTTTAAAATATACAAAATATGAATCATTTGATTACCTACTTATTGATGTTCAATTTTAAATTTTAACCAGATTTAATACAGACAATTTTGATAATATGTAGATATGATTCAACTTGTAGATATGATTCAACGGTTAGATGAATAAAAATCACAGTTTATACCTAGTTATTGAATGGTGTGACACTTGTTTAAGTTACATTTATGTAATTTGATCCCTATTAAATTATATCGGTGTAACTTTAACAACTATTACACCATTTTATAATGTTTTCTTAAAACTTATGATTGGATTGAAAGTTCATTTTACATAGATCATATATACAAAATTTCATATTAATTCAAAATCATTTACTACCTTGTTCATGTATATTAAAATCAATATAATATAAACATTTCATAATATACTAAAATATTGATCATTTGATTATTTTCTTATTATTTAATTTTGACACAAATGATTTTGGTAATATATAAATATAATTTAATGGTTGAATCAATAAAATTACATTGTATATCAAGTTATAAAAATGGTATAATAATTGTCAAAATTACACTAATTTGATTACTCATATATATATATATATAACGGTGCAAAATATGTTATTTCAATGATTTCAGGTTAGGCCTCAAACCATTGGTCAGGCAAGCAGAGTAGGTGGGGTGAGCCCCGCTGATATCACTGCTCTACTCATTGTGCTCGAAGCCAGACGGAGGAAAGCTCAAGAACTGAGGAGGTACAAAATGATGAATGCCATTCGAGCAAATTCCCAAGATGAGGTGCCTGAAGTTCCTTTGACTGAAAAAGTCAGCTCTGGATGAAGCTTCCATGTCTCTTTGATGCCTGACCATTCTATCAATTTTGGTATTTCGTGTGCCACATTATGTATATGTGGTGTAAAGGCTACAAAATCATAGTGTCAGATAAATAGATTAATAGAAAGGATTGGAGGGAAAGGAAAAAAAACTAATTGTTTTTTTCCTTCGTTTGACAATTTTATCCAGCTGATAAATATTAAACAAATTGTAAGGTTTGAAATAGAATTGGTTGTTGATTGACATAAAAGTCAGTTTTTACTAAAAGTAGAGAAATACTTTTAGTTTATGTGATTATACATAATTTGGATTTTGGTCCTTACTTTCAAGGGTATTGGTCTCAATGTTCTCCATTCATTTAGATTTTAATAATTGTAATTTTACTCGGTGTTTATTGAAATAGTAGTCATTATTATTTTCAATGCTTGAAGTTTTGGTCGTTCAGAGTATGCACGAGTGAAAATGTGAGGTTTTTTTTATTTAAAAAATTAGTAGAACCACAATGTACATTGAATGAAATTATAGGAAAGTTATACTAAACGTGGGAACTGATGGTATCTCAGAATCTTGTACAAATTGGAGGAGAAAATTATTCCCATATGTTAATATATAGTTTACATCGGTGCAATAAGAACCAACAAACAACGGGCTTTCAATGTGAATTAGTAGCATGTGTCATGAAGCCAAACCATCTCTAACCTCCACTTGAATAACCATAATTGGAAGCCGCTTCCCTCTCTTTCTCTGCCTTTGTGGGCGTGTTTGTTCTATCGATATCTTTAGGTTAACAAACTTTTTTGAACATGCCTTCTCTTTGAGAAATTCCCATTTTCAGAGGCTTCTTTGCAACTGCTACACCGAAGGGAACCTGCTTCTCACCCCATGCTAGGCCAACATTAACCCCTCTTCATTGCTTAAAATGGATGAAGATAAAGAGGAAATCCTGAATATTTGATCATTATTTCTACACACAAATGCCCGTGTCTGATCCTAGTTCTGGGCGCACGTTCATATGGATCATAGCTGGTCTTTTGTTCATCTCTGTAGCCGCAGGAGGGGCATGCCTTGTGGCATACCTGCTCCTTCCTGAATCAGAAACATCATCGTCTTGGATACCCGAGATTGGGGTGGGATTGCTTTGCCTACCATGGCTGTTTTGGTTGCTCACTTTCCTATACAGAATTCTCTCAAGGATTTTCGGATGTAGAGTTAGTGTTGGTGGAGGTGGAAGTGGAGGAAATTGGGTTCCTACTGCAAATGCAGACGTGGAGGTTGCAGTTGCATCTCATGCAAAAGGTGACAATCAGTTAAATAGGGCATTATCTGTTGCTTCACACGAAAGTGAAATGGCATTTGCAAAATCTATGGCAACATGATGTTCATCTTCTTAGTCTTGATGGCCTTTACCTTTTCATGTAGCATTTTGTTCATGTTCTCTTTTGGGTTGCCATATGATATACATCTATCATGTTCATGATGGCTCTGCCTCCCCAAATGCTTGATCTGAAACAATCTCTAAACCGCAGCATGCATGCATCTGCATCTCATTAGAATATAGGCAATGTTGGAATACGCAATCGAATGCACGCATGTCCTATACATATTCGATGACAGAATACAAGTTGGCTTTCACTGAAACCTTTCTTTTTGTCTTTGTATAGCTTTTAGGAGAGTTTTGACATGGTTTTGTATAAAGAAATGTAAATTTGATTATTCAACGAGAATCTCATTTTGGCTTCTTATTTTGTAGATTCTTTCCCCTTCTTTGAGATATGTAGTTATTAATTGATTCATTGACATCTCTTTTAGCACAAGTTTATGATTGTTTCCATTCTCTTTCTTCAATTTGGTTGTGACAAGAGTTTGTTATAATATCCCTTTAATCATTTCTTCTCTTGTTTTTCTTTCAATTAGATTTAATGTCGATTGCAACAATGGGAGACAGATAAACGTACGTAAGTTTTGTTGACAACATTTTACCAATCCCATATGGGCGAATAAATGGATTTGTCTCACGACATAACTAAAATTTCGTTAATAGAGTTGCATGTCTTATTGTGCCAATACAAATAAAACTATTTAAATAAAAGTTTGCCGGTTAAATTGAAGTAATGGGTCTCCTGGCTGGAAAGGCTATCCAGATTCCAGAAGTGAGTTGCCGGAAGTTGGCTGTTGAAATGAATTCACAGGGTTACGGATTGGTTAAGAATCGAAGACAAAGATACTAGAGACAATAACTCACACTTTACTCAATCAAGTTAAATAGTAATTATGTTTCTGAATTTTAAGTAGGCTTTATCTATTCAATATTCATGAAGAGATCGGTACAAACTTTAAATATGATCTTACTAAGTTATCCTTTCATACCAGCCAAAAGTTGTTCTCATAAGAGGAGTCATTATGCCCAAGTTGTTATCAACCAAAAGTGCTCCCAACTCATCATTTCTATAGACTACAATATCATTCCTAAGATTAAAACCTTCAAAATCATGATTCGGAGGTAAGGATTCAACACACCTTCGCGAAAGGTAAAGTACTAGCAGACCATTTGACTGATCTTTGATTATCAATCCTTTATGTGTTGCTTTCAGGACGTATTACAAAGCATCAATAAATTACAATAACTACCATTAAAACAATAAAGTAAATATAAAGCAGTAATGTTAAGTAAATAAATTGATTAAACTAATTGTGACACAAAAAATGATTTAATTGCCGTTATTTATTTTGAGTAGGAAAATATACATCAAGTTACCAAAACTACATCACTTATATGTTCTTATTTTTATTCTATTTCTCTTTATTTTTAACCTTTTTATTTTTTTATATCTTTTTCTCTCTATTTCACCTATACACCAATTAAAACATTAGAGGAGTATTGATAACATATTATGATTGTATTTAAATTAGTGTGTTTGGATCATCAGCGAGACAATATGAGATTGGAATAGCAACGACAATTATGTTTTTGTAGTGAAACAATCTCAAATTTTGTGTCGTAACACAATTATATTAAGGATGAAAGGCCCAAAACCATAGGGTACACCATGATTTTCCATCGCACTAAGTGTATTTTTTTCTAGAGTTGAGAATCACATATTTTACATGAAAATTTGGACATAATGCAGATGCTGCTTCGAAGACATTGCGAAAAAACATAAAACGATTGTAGGCAACCCACCACCAATCCAAACATGCCATAAAGAGTATAGGTTTAAAGCTACCAACATACCATGATTTTTTCAACGTGGTTCAGTGTATTTTCAACACATGCAAATATTTAATATATATATATTTTAATAATTTTTACCTATTTGTTAAAATTCATTAGAAATAAAAGAATTATAAACTTATTAGCCAAAGATTGAGATTTACATAAACTTACAAATTTTAACAAATTTTAACTAATAATAAAAAGTATTCAAAAGAGCCTGATTGAGAGTGCACCATTAATATTAAACAGCAAGAGCATGTGTCCTTACTCCTTAAACCTTGAAATTCAAATATCCTAAGTTCCTAACCAAGCGGGAAGGTTAGGAGTCCCAGCGAATAAAAGGGTCCTGTTTTGTTTGGAGAAGAGAAGAGAAGAGAAGAACAACAATGGCGAAGAACAACAAGAGCAGTAAGAAACCGATGAGCCTCAACGACAGTCACTATCGCTTCCTACAGGAGCACTCTGCTCCTCCCAAACCCACCTTTGGTAACCTTCCTCTTTACTATTACTACACTTTTCTCTTTCCATTTCTCTAATCAACCACACACTACTTTTCCTCAGATGAAGAATCCACCCCAAAACAACAACACCAAAACATCCCCCAATTTTCCGCAATCATCGACTTCGATTCTCCATTCAGTATTACAACTCATTCTCTCTATTTTTTTTACTCCTCACGCTTATTCTCCCTTTTCACAATCGATTATTCTTCTTCTTATCATTATTAGGGTTAAACTCGGACGAGAAACAGCAACAACCAGCCCCACCCGATGATATTCCCCAATTTTCGCTTAACTCTACTCCTAGTAAGTGTTATATATTCTCTGCTTCACTTGAATCTGCAATCAGCACTGTCGTTAAAATCTGCCTCACTCGATTATTATTATCATCATTAGGGAAAAATTCGGACGTGAAACGTGACCCAATCAAGTTTCATGATGTTGAAGAAGAAGAAGATGCTCCACCTGACGTGGTTAATTTCCCCCCTAGTAAGTGTTACATTCTCTGCCTCACTTGAATATGCCATCAAGTACAGTTGTTAAAATCATCGGCATCCTTTTTTTTTAGAGGAGGAGAAGAAGACGAAGGTGAAAGTACAGGGGCGGCGTCGCCTCTGCAAGTTTGTGCATGAAGATGCAGGCAGAAGTGTGGCGGTTGACGAGTCCAAGTTTGGTGAACTCATTGACCTTGATTCACCAATTCCGGCGCCGAGAAATGTAATCCAGATTGAGGAGATTGGGGGCAAGAATGAAATTAGGGATATTTTGAACGACCTGAACTCTAAGTTTGAGCTGCTGTCGGTAGAGAGGAAGCCGAGGCCGAAGCATGTTGAGGGTCTGGTTGGAGGGAAAAAAAGTTGTGATGATGATGGTTCAGAGTTTGGGAGTGCAGGTTCTTCTTTTTCTCCACAACAGGAGAGTTTGTCAGAGGGTACTAAGTATGGTGATGGGGATGGTATTGAGTATGATGCAGATGATTCTGTTCAAGAGTTGGATCATTTTGAGCCTGAGAATGATGGTTCTATAACTTTGACTGGCCCCAGATCGACTTATAAGTTGCAGGCTAGAATTGCGAATATGTTGTATCCACATCAGCGGGAGGGGTTGAAGTGGCTCTGGTCTTTGCATTGTCTGAGAAAAGGTGGAATCTTGGGGGATGACATGGGTTTGGGGAAAACAATGCAGGTAAGGAAATAAATGAATAGAACCTTGAGAAATTGTATTTTGCAATAGCTGGAACATGATTGCCAATGCTGGATGGTTCTTGCAGATGTGTGGCTTTCTAGCTGGACTGTTTCATTCTCGTTTAATTAGAAGAGCATTGGTAGTAGCACCCAAAACCTTATTGCCCCATTGGATCAAAGAGTTGTCAGCTGTGGGTCTATCTGAGAAGACAAGAGAGTAAGGCTGCCTGACTTTATTCATCTGAGTGGTTTATCTATAACATGCAAAGTTTAAAGTTCTCTGCTTTAAGAACAGCAACTATCAATTTGTCCTTTTTCTGCAGATATTTTGGAACTTCTACAAAACTCAGAGAATATGAACTTCAGTACATACTTCAGGTTCTAGACATTTCTTACTTTTTTTTTTTTTTTTAATTTTTGAATTAAACTGGAATTACCTTTAAGTTAAATTCAAGCTCATGCTTCATGACTGTCAGGATAAAGAAATATCTTATGTTTTTGTAACTCAAAACTGAGCTTAGGAACTAGAAGGGAAACTATTTTGTGGTGGTTCTGGCTGCCTCAATTTATTTTGGAAAATTCTCCTTTAAATTTGGTCCTTTAGTTGACATTTAATTGATTGCTGGAGAATTGATGGTATTTGGATGTTCCTGAGTTCTTTGTTTCTGTCAATGAATCCTCAACTCTATTCTCATGTCTTCTTCTAGGACAAAGGAGTTCTTCTCACAACATATGATATTGTCCGCAACAATTCTAAGTCCTTACAGGGGAATAATTATTTTGATGATGAGGATAATGAAGAAGGCACAACATGGGACTACATGATACTTGATGAGGTAAGGATCAGTTTGTTTTATTTAAAACCTATAAAATGTTGGGTACTTGGTGTGTCTACTACTTGCACTCCATTTACCTTTTCCTCAGTAGTTTTTGGATCTTGTATTTCTCAGATGATCAATGAAACAAATTACTTCAGAAAAGTGTATACGCTTGGTTGAAGAGAAATGCTAGCAACACTGTCTTATATGTTGAAATTTCTTGGAAATCATTATGTCAGAAACAACAAATGTATAAATATGTTGTACTTGTACATGGCTGCATGCTGTGCTGTATTGTTTATAATAACTAGACATACAGAAAGCTATGTCATTAATAATGGGGTCCAAAAATTCAGTGTGAAATTTGGCTTGTTTAGTATTATTTGCTATGCTTAAGTAATAAGATCACCTTATAAATTTCTTTCTGTATATTTGCCAAGTAGGAATAGTTATGGGACTGCTTAAGAGTATCTGATGATGTTGTTCATTCAGTAGCGTGCTGAAATTTCAATTATATAACAATGAGTTTAAACACTTATATTAAATATATTGTAAAAGGCTTTAATTTTTTTCTTGTTTTCAAAATGTTCTTAACTTTAGGGACACCTTATAAAGAACCCTAGCACACAAAGGGCTAAAAGTTTGCTTGAAATACCAAGTGCTCATCGCATTATCATTAGCGGCACACCTTTGCAAAATAATCTGAAGGTATTTTGTAAACTGTCTTGTTTATAATCATCAATTAATGTCTTTTTAACATGGTGTTTCTGCTTTTTTTTTTTTTTTTTTTTTTTTTTTTTTTTTTTTTTTTTTTTTTTTTTTTTTTTTTTTTTTTTTTTTTTTTTTTTTTTTTTTTTTTTTTTTTTTTTTTTTTTTTTTTTTTTTTTTTTTTTTTTGTAATAATGATTGAAATTTAGGTTATTGTACCTTGTTTAATGGTTTTCATTCTTAAAACTTCCTAACAGGAGTTGTGGGCATTGTTCAATTTCTGTTGCCCAGAGTTGCTTGGTGACCACAAATGGTAATAATAATTTTCAGGCTACATTCTTAATTTAGTTAAGGTTATCATAACTTAAAAGATTATAATCTCTCAGGTTCAAAGAAAGATTTGAAAATCCCATACTTCGTGGAAATGACAAACATGCTTCTGACAGGGAGAAGCGTGTTGGTTCATCTGTAGCAAAGGTAAGGATTATTTGTGTTCCAAAATCTAGTTTGTGTGACTTGGCCTTTGGCATTGGATTGCAAAGAGCATTGGTTTTGATCTTGAGCTCATATAATAATGCATACAACTAATTAAAGTATATGAATGCGATTACATATGCTTTCCATTCTTCCACTTAAAGCCGTTCCTTGATTAAACATTATATAATGCATTTCATTGTAATATGTACCTATGCGTGATCTCTCTATTCTGATCATCAATTAATAGCAAATTTCGCTTTGACTTAAGTGTTATAACTGCTCCTTTTTCACTAGGAACTAAGAGATCGTATTCATCCTTACTTTTTGAGACGTTTGAAGAGTGAGGTTTTCAATCAAGATGATGAGAAAACAACTGCAAAACTTTCTCAGAAACAGGAGATCATTGTGTGGCTCCGACTGACCAGTGTTCAGGTTAAATATGCAATTCTTTGTTGTTTTTCATTTTATTTTATGAGGGTACTTTTAATTTGATAGCTTTGTTTTATTTCTATTTCATGTAGCGGCATCTTTATGAAGCATTTTTGAAGAGTGAGATTGTTCTCTCAGCATTTGATGGCTCACCACTGGCTGCCCTTACGGTAATTTTTGTCATGTTATTTATGCTACAGTCTTTCTTGCTGTGTTCTTATATTTTGTTTTCTGTCTTATCTGGCTATGCCTTCATCTTTTGAAAATCTTTACATATCAGATTTTGAAGAAAATATGTGATCATCCACTTCTGTTGACAAAGCGGGCAGCTGAGGATGTGTTGGAAGGGATGGATTCAATGCTAAAGCCAGAAGAGGCTAATGTTGCAGAAAAATTGGCAATGCACATAGCAGATGTTGCAGGCACAGATAAGTTTAAAGACGAGCAAGATGTGTCATGCAAAATTTCCTTCATTATGTCATTATTGGTAAGTGCCGATCATGGAGTTTATATACTGGTTTTTACTTTCTTTGCATAATATCACAGTTCATATTCTATGTTGTAGGATAATTTAATCCCAGAAGGGCATTGTGTGCTTATATTTTCTCAGACTCGCAAGATGCTTAATCTTATTGAGGTTGGTTCAGAAACTATTTCTTAATGTTTTTCAATTATTTTGTATGTGAACCATGGAATAGTCAAACATTTGCTCAACTGTTCCATGTATGTCAGTGCATTGTCGTAACTGGAGTGGAAATGCATAGAAAGTAATTTTATAAACTCTTAAAAGTTTTAATGATTGTTAGGTATTTGTAGGACTGTTTAAGGTTTTCCTCTTAATTCGTTGCCTTGTCATTTTCTTGTTGTATGCTTTTCTATGAAAGTTGATTTAAGGATTTTCTACTGCTTGATTATAGGAATGTCTAGTATCTGAAGGTTATGACTTTTTACGAATTGATGGCACAACAAAAGCCAGCGACAGACTAAAGATTGTTAATGTAAGTGCTTTGCACTGTTAATTTAGTAACCTTCGCAAGTCTCTGAATGCTTTTCTGTCTTATGACACCTGCTGTTTTGACTTCAGGATTTTCAAGAAGGTTTTGGAGCTCCTATATTTCTCTTGACATCTCAGGTTGGTGGTTTAGGACTAACACTTACAAGAGCAGATCGTGTGATTGTAGTTGATCCTGCTTGGAACCCAAGGTACATCTTGAAGTATTTCTTTCCCGTAACTATATACATCGTTAACTGTCAGGGTGCTGAATTGTTGCTAAAACATTTATTTTTTTACCATTTTTCTAGTTTTACTAGTCTTATTATGTTTGACAAGATTGTTTTGAAACAGTGTAATGTAAAATGATGAAAGTAGATCTTTTATTTAATCTTTTTTTAAGTGAGATTTGCGAATATTGTTCATTGTTCTTGAATGGTAATTTAGAAATTGTCATTTTTGTTCCTCAGGAGAGTGAAAGTGGCTATAAATCTAAATACTATAAGTATAACCTACTTCCTCTCTTTAGATCTTCTGTTGTAGTTCTTTTTATGTCATATGATATGATAATTTTGTTTCTTGTTTTACATTTGATCATATGATTGAGATGAAGCTATTATGCATCTGGCCCTAGATTAAGTTAGTGTTGATTGCCCAGATCTATTGTGTTTCTTATAATTTGCAATTTGTGTCCTTCATTGAGGGAGGTATTTGCTTATGTTACTTGTTAAGCACTATAATTTTTTGTTCTACCAGTACGGATAATCAAAGTGTTGACCGGGCATATCGAATTGGTCAAAAGAAAGATGTTCTGGTATATAGACTGATGACATGCGGAACTGTTGAAGAAAAGATCTACAGGAAGCAGGTGATTTTTTTCCTTTTCCATTGTTTTTGTACATACATACACCAATGCAATATACACACACACATACACGTGTGTGTGTATGCAGAAACACGTAACTAAGTGCATATGTATGTATGTCTGGTGTGGGTATGTATGTCATAGTTTTGATAGAACTACATGGGCAAAAGATATGCGGTTTAGACATTGATTGGCTTTTTTAACACTCAAATTGCATGTTTTATAGGTATACAAGGGAGGATTATTCAAAACTGCTACTGAACATAAAGAACAAATTCGGTACTTTAGCCAGCAGGTACAAGTTTGGTGGGATGTATTATTGATTGAGAAATACGCTTACATCTTCAAAAAAGTTGTGATTTGGTGTAATCTTCCATTCATCTTTTGCAGGATCTCAGGGAGCTTTTTAGCCTTCCAAAAGAAGGATTTGATGTATCTGTTACCCAAAGGCAATTGAATGAGGAGCACGATCGTCAACATACAGTGTAATGAGTCTAAACTTTGAAATTGTGTTTTTGTGTAATTTACTTTTTTAACCTTAACTCGTGCTTTAGCTTTTCTTACTTACGGTGATCTGCATCGGTTCTTTACTTTATACTATCTTATTCAGTTTACTTAAATTACTATAACGGTGATATACATTGAAATTTTAAGAATGTGACATAATATACTGTGTATAGGAACTGCTTTTCTTTTTCGGAAAAATGTTTTTATTTTTATATTTAAATAAAACTTTACTGATTCTGTAAAAAGTAATTATTTCTTTAAAATAAGTTTAAGGCAAACAAACATTAGCTCATAAATTGAACTCAATCTGCTGATTTTATCTTAAGGAGTATTTGTATTCTGTGCAGTGATGACTCTTTCAAAGCACATATAAAGTTTTTGAAAAGTCACGGCATAGCTGGAGTTAGTCACCACAGTTTACTCTTTTCCAAGACAGAGCCAGTTCGAGCTGATCCTGAGGATGATGAAGTTATAAGGTAATGCTTTGTGGTCATACTTTAGGTGATAGGTCGGTTCACTGGTCTGCCCGTATGCATTTTATTTATAATTTTCACTTGTTAATTTTATTTAACTTATGTTTTTTTTCCATTCTAAAATAATTAGAAAATATTACAAATTAATTTTTAAACATTTTGTGGGTTAATCCTTGTGCTCATGGGTTACATGGATCAACTAGTATATGCCTAAATTTAAAAAGAAACTTATTTTTAGGCTCAGGTCCGTAATTTTATGGCCATTTACAGGTCAATCTCGTGGATCAAAGCCATTACCTCTGTTTAGTGTTTAGGTGCATGCCCATATTGTTAATTATTAATAATTTGTAAATTTTATTGCGATTTTTTTTTCCTTCGTGTTATTATTGTTTTATACCAAATGTATTGCTGAATTTTTCCTAAAGCGTTTGATGTCTCTAACTGAAAGCTGAACTATTGAATTTTAAATATGAAAAAGCTCCATACAGTTTGCTGTTTGGGATATGCTTCACTAGTAAATATGCTGAAATTTGAAATATTCTTATTGTTTGGAAGTTTGTAATTAACTAATTACTGTTTATATGTTTACCAATTGCTTTATCATACCTAAAGTTCCATTAATACAATGGTTGCAGGAGTCATGGGGCGAAATATGTTGCAACTTCAAGGTCATCTTTAAATGAGCATGTTGCTTATGGGTATGATGCTCATTTCACTACTTTTTAGAAATTAAAGGATGCTTTTGGTTCTGATTAATGTTTTTTCTCGCCATTTTTTTGCTTTAAACCAGCCCGGAGTTTGCATTTAATCCCAAGGATGTTAGGTTAACCAAAAAAGGTTCTTCTCCTAGCAGTGCTGGTAAATTGACCGAGTCAGAAATCAAGGATAAAATTAAGAGTATCTCTCAAACACTCTCAAATATGGTATGTTTTTCTCTTAAATGGTATCTGAATATTATTCTCTATAATTATAATTCTTTGTCACGAAATAATCCTGTCCGATTCAAATAAGAATGTCTTGCACAGGATACTTGTCTTCTATAAAAAAAAAATCATTCTTTGTCATGCTATACTAATTTAATTCCATTTTTTATACCACGACGTTTTATGGCGTCCAACGTCTGGCAGACTTATTAGGTAGTTTATAGGATTAAATCAAGTATGGAAGTGGGAAATAGTAGTTAACCAAAATTAACATTTCAAGAACCAACCGTAGAAATAGAATAGTGGTTTCGCATTCCTCATACTGAAATCAATATATAGTGAACTGATTTAAGTATATCCGTTTAACCTTTTCAGGCCTCTAAATTACCTGACAAGGGCGAGAAACTACAGAAACGGCTTGCGGAGTTGAATTTACAGCTTGTTGAACTGAAGAGGGAAGAAAGAAATGTGGTTGATTTGGATGATTTTACTACTGAATTTCAACGGGTGTTGAATGTATAGATAGATTATCCATAGAAAATATAAAATTATCAGAACTATTATCCCCGTAGGTTTGCTCAAAGGAAAAATGGTTTTGTCGGAACCTAATTGTTGATGCCTTCCAATTTGAAAGTAAAGTGACTACGAATATGAGTAGGATTTTGATAGAAGAAAACGGTGGAATGTACTGAAATATAACATCTATCGACGTATGTATTTAATGAATTACAAACATGAAGTAATTTAAAAAAAAACTAGATTTCAAAATAAATATGTATAATTTTTATTATTTTAAACTAATTTTGCTCAATTTAATTATGGTTTTTGAATATTTTGTATACATAATTTTTATTTTTTTATGAATTTAAAATAACTGATAGCAATAAACGATTACATACAATACAATGAATGATTAATGGACTTAAATATGTTTTTAATTCTTTAAATTTAGATAATCATTTTTTTGATCCCTTATTTTTTCAAAAAATTACTTTTATTTCTTCGTTCATGATTTCATAATCTGTGATGATTTTATGGGCCAAAATTTATTTTTTAATTTACTTTAAAAATGATTTTCATCAATTTTAAACCATCAAAAGATTTGACTTGTATTATTTATTTTTGTGGTTTTAAAGAAAATTAAAAATATGGATGTGGATTTGTGACGATGTTTTACTTATTTTGATGGTTTTAAATGATAACAAATTATTTAAAAAAAATTTAATTAAAAAACATTTTTAACAGTGTACAATTGTAGTAAATTATGATACTATTAATGCAAAAAATAAAAGGGTCTAAAAGTAATTTTTTGTATTTTAAAGATTAATAAAAATATATTTTTAAAAGAAAAAATAATGATCTAAATTTAAAGAATTAAAAATATATTTAAACTTGACTAATGCGAAAAACTTTTCTAAATTAATTTTTATAGTCTAATTCTCATAAAATATATTCTTATAAAAATGATAAGCAACCTTAAAAATAACTAAACATAACTCCGCCAAACAGTTAAGCTAAGATATAGATAAAAACAGAGAAAATATACCAGACATTTTAAGGTAGGTATGCGTCTCTGTCATTAACATTTCTTAGACTTGACTCAATAATTGAACATCACTTGGCAGATTCACCATTTATGTGTTCTGTGGGTTGCTCACACTTACAGTTCTAATGCAATTCAATTCTTCACCATTCCTTTATGTTGTCACCTGAACCCTGTGATCCGAGCTTTCTTCTGTGTCTACCCGATTATGTGTTTGGCTTGGTCTCACGGTTCCTCTTGCCCAGAGATGTTTGCAATCTCAGTCTATGCTGCAAGAGTCTCTATGCTCTTGCTTCCTCTGAAAAAGTGTGGTTCACTCAGTGTGATATGGTGGGAGTGGTGCCCCAGAAAGACCTTGTTGAGTGGAGGGAGGGAGTCTCATCTTACAAGTCACTTTGCCGTTTCCTTCTGAGTGTTAAACCATTGCTTGGGATATGGGTTCATCAGAACCCTGAGCATGGTAACCTTGTCTATGTCATGCCTGGTTTTGTTTCGGTTGTCGGCTGCCGGATAATTCCTAAGGAACTTGGTCCATTGGGGATTCAAGATGGTCCTATCCAATGGTCATCTGTGTTTTAATTTATTGGTGATTTTGATGGTTCAGCTACCTTTTTTTCTCCATGGAAGGGAAGAGGGGTTGGACTATGTTTATCGTGGTTCGGTCAAGTATATAGATGAATCTTGAAACGTGCTGTTGCTTGAGGTTCAACCTAGGGAACAAGATTTTGGTAGTAATTTGTTGCAGAGTAGGAGCTTGGATGCCTCGGGTGCGACGATATCAGGAAAGGTTTGTAGGTCAAACAGTGAGCTTTCTAGGTTACAAAAGGTGGGTGGAAATGATGAGGCAATGGTTTCCTTCAGCAAGTTAGCTTGTAGTGATAGAAGAAAGTTGCTTGAGGTCACTACCGGCCTAGTTCGACAAGAGGTTCCTAGTGTAGCAGCTGGACCGTTGTTTCCTAGGTTGAGAGATGATTGTGACAACTTTCAGAAAGATTTGGTGCTCTTGAAGGAAAGAAGAGCAATCTTTTGTGCAATGAACAACCTTGGTAGTGGTCAGATTGACAATGAGGAAATTTCTCAAGGGGCAGTTGGTCTAATGCAATTAGAGCTGGATGACATGAGAAAGAGTTGTAACTGGTCAAAGGATATCTCTGATCTTCTGAAGAAGGAGGATGGTCACATACAATGCACCAAGAAAAAAAGTCTCGGTGGATATCTCTGGGGTAGCTTTAAACAGATTGTTGGAAGATCTAGTTCAATTAATGAGAGTCGTGCAATTTTCAGGAAGCTTACCGCAAGACGTGACATGCACGACTTGAAGACTTTCTTAGATCAAGCGATGCAATAGGGCTATCATTAAAGGCCTCAACTGTAAAATTATCTTCCTATCGAGCATGGCCGAATATGCCTGATACTTGGTTTGCACTTTACAAGATGCCTTTGCGAGTTCCCTCAGCAGACCAAATTTATGCGGGTTTGTGGGGAGGAACTTGTGGTTGGCCTCCTGGAATACCTTCTGAAGACAAGCCTGTAAAGGGTCTATTCTTTCTTCTGCTCTCTTATGAGGAGTCCCAGGAACAAATGCTTCTTATTGCAACAAAAATATTGGAAGTCACTCAGTATGTCTTGCATCCTAATGGTTCAGCAATGTTTATAGTGGATGTCAATCAGCCTTCATCTGATCCCTTTCCCTCGGACACCAATAAAGACTCCTTTTCAGTGGATATCACACATTCTTTTACTGGAGAGGGTATTTCAAATGGTTATGGGTTCAGATACCCTGGATCAAAGCCCGGTACCCTCTTTGTATTTCAAAATGGCGTCCTTGCCTTTGTTTGGAAGGACACTAGGGCTGTCTTGACTTTGCAGAGACATGACCTGCAAAATATTTTGAAGAAAGGAGAAAGAGTACCTTCTCTGCCTCCCATCAACAATTTTTCATATTTGACCAAGTCCAACTCAAATGTGTTTACAGGCTTTCCTGGTGCTTCCACTTAGCGCCTTCACCAAGGTTTGACTTAACCCTGACATGTCAGCATCTTTTATATTTTAAAAATTCCACTCAATTATGGCATATCCTCCTTGCTTGATGATTTGCTATAAATAAGATAGTGATGGAGATATTTATTGTGTTAGGTAGCTTAATAGATATCACACCTGTTTTTTATGATTACTCAACAATTTTAGTGTAGCAGCAATGTATTTGACTGTGAAGAAGTATTTTGCACAGAAATTTTTGTTATAATGATGTATGTACTGGTGACAAATAATTCCTGTTAGGTTGGATTTGGGACATTTTGGTCTTGTTATTTGAAGGACTTACATAAAATCACTCTTGTTTTGTCTCTCCAATAAGTGTCACTATCCAATTTGGCAACAGAAAAAAATTAGTTACAGAAACCTTTTTTATGGTTAATATATTGAGAGTTAGTATGATTATGGAACTAAAGAGAAAACAAAGTTTATTCATGATTCTGTGTGGTCACTGCAATAGACATAAGCTTCTCCTTTTCTATAATTAGTGTCTGGTAAAGAAATGGAAATTCTTGTGATCCCCTAAAAAGTAAAAACAAATGAGTCTGTGCAGAAAAACTTGATAAACAGGATACTAAAAATTGCAAGAGATGGAAATATGTTTATATATCCAGTATCTGCTATCATACATCATTATAAAATTATATCTTGGTGACTTGTTGGTCATAGGTTCAAATCTGGAAACAGTCTCTTTGCATATGCAAGGGTAAGGCTGTGTACAATATCCCTCCCCCTTACCTGCGCATAGCGTGGAGCCTCCGAGCAATGAGGTACTTAATTTTTTTTTTATCTGCTATCATGCTCTGCAACCAATAGACTGTTCTGTCAATTAGTGTTATGAAATATAGTGTAACCTTCTATTTAGATATGATATGACGACTTAATACGCTTCTTTTCTTTATAAAACTCCCTGTTGCATTGCTTTTCTTTCTGAAATATATAATGGTAGTAGATTTGAAATGTATGTATTAACATCGACGGAAGATTGACAATAGTTGCTAGTTACTTGCCAAATGGGGAATTATAACTTATAAGCCTGGATTGATGTTTCTTTTGACAGGTAAAGACAACATTGGTATATTTTTGGGTTTGGCACTGCATGGATTTTGTGCCCTATTTCCTATTATAACAGGTTAATAAGAGGATCATAAACTTCTTGGCGGCTGTTGTTTATTGCTGGAGTTGCATTGCTGTAGGTTGTCACACAGAATACACTTCTTGCTGACGGTTTCATGTTACTGCCTTTTTAAGATCAAAGAAGGAGATAGTCCGTGTCTTATATAAAGTAATATGAACTATTTTTTTTAAGTAAAGTATTATTTGCTTCTCTGCTACAGTTGTATACGCAGTTGCTTGTTACACAAATATTAGAAACTAACATACATCAAAGATCATCCTAATGAAGTTTTAATCTACATTTGATATAAATTGCATGATAGTTGCCCTAGTGTACCACACAGGATACATATCATGAACTTAATAGCACATAATCAGACACTGTCACATGTAGACACTTTTTGTCACCACCCATCTAAAACCTTCACATAATAACAAATGAAGGCAAAATATATTTTTTCGCTCCTTAACTTTTTTATTTATTCATTTACCATGATAGCATTTCGGTTTGTTTTTATTTCTTGAATTTGTCTTTTGGGAAATGTTAATAACACATTCTTTTAAACATATTTTTCTATTAACTACACTTAATTGAAAATTACTAAATTTCATAGGTTCCACTTTTTTTTCGTAATACTATTACTTAATTTTGGTTTGACTACCAATTTAAATTTTGAATTTTAATACACTATCAAATTCAAAGTGTCTCTCGCTTTTTAAATAAATTAAAATTTAAAATTAGACTTAAATATGTTTGAGATTCTTTCAAACTAACAATTTTATCCTTAAAGTCAAATTGAAAATTAACTATTTGATATATTGAGATTTATTTAAGGAGATAATATTTTTAATAAATATTTTTTTACGGTAACTTTTAATAAATATATTTTCATATATACACAGATGCATTTCCTTCCATTGGATTTAACACTTGTGGTAAATTATTCCTTTCTCATCTTTTGCTTGCTTTCATCGATTTTCATATCCCACCTTGATCTTTCCTTTGGAAAAAAAATCAAGCAAGCAAGCGAAATGATATCATGTATAATATATGACCCTTTATGGCGTTGCTATAAAGACATCATTGGACCCGTAAGATAAGTTGTGTGATCTAATGCAAATTGCAAAGTTGAAAAACATTAAATGTAAAAAATGAACAAATTAAGTTATCGATTGAAAAAAAAAACATTTACGAAGGAAAACAAAGAAATTCTTTCCTTTTTTCTTAACACAAAAAAAAAGAATTTCTATTTTTCTATAATTTTTTATTTACAGAACAATTTTTCTATAATTAAATTTAGATAGATTCACTATTTTTACTATTAAACCCACTTTACTTTAAGCTCTTTTATATATATATATATAGATAGTCAGATATTCAAATTTTGAAGTCAAACATTTACGGAACAATTTTACTTATTATTACCTTTTGACTTGACTATCGTCTCATTTCAACTTTTTTTAATTTAAATATTTATATACCAATATTTATTCACTCATTAATCTATTATTTTGTATAGATTATAATTCTTTTTAAGTCTCGTAAAATTATTATAGACCACAAATTTTTTTCCAATTATTTAACATAACTATACATTAAAATTCAAATTTAAAATTACTTATTAAACTGAAAAAGTTTCATATTAATTGACTCAAATACTCAATAACATTTTGTCTTAATTATAAAAAACAATTTTATTTCTTTTAATTTCTAAAAAAATAATTATCTCTTTGATCATCTCTTTCCTTCTAATTACCTCTTAAAACTGTAATCTGTTGCACCCAAAACCGTAATATAGTGATAAAATTGCTCGCACCAATTCGATTAGGAAACTTGTTCTAGTGTTTCAATTTTCTTTGGAAAGATCTAGAAGTCCCATCCCATCTCCCAGTTTTGGAAGATTGGGTTCAGTGAGTTGCAGTGATTTAATTTTATCATCATTCTAATTAGCGATAAAAAAGACATGTTTCACACTTATTGTAACATGATTAAGATATTGTACGCTATTAAGATATTATGCTCTTTCAAGATTTGAACGATTCTTTATGTTTAGATGCATTCGTTTACATATTACTGATTGATTGATTCCAAGTTCAGATCGATTTACACTGACTGATTCTTTCTTCGATACACATTTATTTTAACCGATCAATATATGCTTACTCTAATCTAATCTATGTGATTTCAAGATTTAAGCAATTCTTTTTGTTTCAGTGCATTCTTTTACATATTATTGATTGATTCTGTTTGATGCATTCGATTAACAGATTAATAAAAAATAGTTGAAAATTTAGTTTGGTGGTTGCCTTGTGTGATGCTACGTGTGTTGCGTTAATCTCAATTGTAAAGGTTAGAACTTTTTTTGTGGATTAATTTTGCAGACTTGCAGAGTCTGCTAATCTTCTGTAGAGGAAATGGAAAAAAAATGCATACTATGAATTGCAAGAAAATAACTTGCAGATAGAGAGAGAGGGAGAGGGAGGTTTCAAGAAATTAAGGTGAAGTGCAAAACGCTATCTAGTCTTATATGTGGTGATGGTCAAACTTGAGCTCCTATAAAGCACATTGAGTGTTTAGAGATGAAGTTTGTTATAAAATCATATGATTTCAAGTTTTGAGCAACGCATGATCACCTGTGCGCACACTCGGATATATTCATAATCTATATATGTTTGGCTTCTCTTTGATTTGCAGACAATGTCGTCATTTCGAAATGTCACTGTTGTTGAGGACATTCTGCGAGGTATAGAGGTACCTCAAGATTAGATTGCATATCTTGCTGAGTACATCGTCAGGAACACACTTAGAGAAGGGTTGTTCTCAACACTCAGTCTGTTAAAGAAAAAAGAGCTGCATACATAAATCTTGCAAAGATTATCCATGCTGTTCAGACCAAGACCATACTTAGAATAATTGATGATAACGTTGCAGAATTTCTGGCTAAGATTGACCGGGCAATCGATGAATTTCCAAATGATGGAACGCTTCTAACCGTGAAAAATGAAATTCTACGTGGCATGAAGTATAATAGGGAGGAACGCCAATTCTTAAAGATAATCGACTCAAGCACCAAGAAGCAATTCTTCAGTTGGACCTCCATATTAATTCATTCCAGGGGTTCCGTAATGCACGCACGGAAACAAGTTAGATAATGCAAGGGCACGTCTTGAGGTAACATTGCAATGGCGTAGGTTTGATTGATAGTGAGTCACTCAGTGATACCTATTGTTTGTGTGATTGAAATAGTGATGTTTGTATGATTGATATAGTGAGTCACACTCACTATTGCACTTCTTTTGGACACGAAACTGGTGTTTGTTACTATCCCTTATTGTAACTACGTGATGTTTGCTTGACTATCTCGAGCACTTCTTGATATTAAAATACCTATTTCATTTGAATGCACCACTAGTGTCTAGTCACAATATTCTTTCTTTTAATTTCAGTTATATACATTTTGTGTTACTACAGTAAGAGAATTTGATATATTATGTGATTATTATTAATAATATTTTAATGATTCACTTTGGCCCTGCTCTCGTATATGTGTTCAAGTGAAATTCTAATGTGACAAAAAGTCATAACTCAAGCAAAACGAGATATTTTGCAGAAGGAAGCAGTTCTTATACATACTACACTTGCAATGAGTTAAGCTTATTGGTTCCAAATTGCATACTAAGGAACTACTTCCCCATCTAGAAAACCAGTAAACTGATGAGGAAACCTTTGCACCTTTGCTTTCAGTTGTTTCAGTTCTCTTAAATCCTCCACCCATATGCTGTAACTTGAATTCTTAAAAAGAACATCACCAGACACTTCCTTATTTTCAATTAAATCTATGGCATATTTCTCAAAATTTTCAATCTTATCCCACAATAGAGCCAACTTGTTAGTGTCTCTCTCGCTTCTAACACAATTCAACCAGTCCCTTGCTTCCTCCACTCTGGCCCAAAAGCATGAATCTTGGGTCAAACTAGCAAATTTGCTCCTCTCCTTGTTTTCTTCTTTACCAGTACTAACCGTTTCATCCTTCCACCACCTATCAAACATCTCATATCTTCTCTCTCTACCATGCTGCATGTAATGGCCATTGGTTCTATGCATCCCCTTCCCATAATATTCAGCAATGTCTAGTGGCTCAACCAATAGCTTATAGAAGTGTGAAGCATTGACCCACTTGGCTCTCTTGTCAAAATCATGAGGTAGCTCACCCCTTTCCAACATGTCAATAACGTTGTTCCAAAACCTGGCAAGCTTGCAACGGTTGATGTTGACTTTCATGTCCCTTTTGGAACTGGAAGAGTCCCTGCTTTTGAATGAGTCGTAATAACCCATTTGGTCATCTTGTTCTTCACACCAAGTCTTGTACCATTCTATTTGCGCTCTATAAGGTACCACCTTGGATAAGCTCACTGCTAGGGTTGCAGCATTCAGGGTTGGTGAAGGACCCATTCTCCTTGTTGTCTTCAGACATTCCTTGGCGGATGTAATAGCTGATTCCTGTTGGTTACATCAAAGTAACTTGTTCAGTGAAAATAATCATGAGTGGCTTATATAACTATATAAGTGAGAAAGCACTCAAAAATTATAGACACTGCTTTCCCAATACAGTAAACCCCACTTCAGTTCTTGAAATTGTTTAGTCATAATCACCTTAATCTTTAACTTTACTAAGATTTGCAAAATGTCCTTTAATCTTTTATTGTTAGAGAAAAATGTTGGAATAAAAGGACTAACTAAAGTGAAGAAATTTTGTAAAATCAAGAAAAAGTGAGTGTTTTGTAAATTTAGGTACTAAAGTGAAAGATGGTCATGTTGTGTGTTTGCATATGCATCCCAACACATGGCTTCTGCTGAACGTGGAGGAAACATGTTACCAAACGTGCGGATAATCTTAGAAAATAAGTTGAGATTTATTCTTCCTACTTTGTATGAAATGAAAAAATAGATTCGAATTTGGTATTTGAAGGTTTAAAGAAGAGACAGGATATTGTCATCATCCACTTATTCTAATGCTTAAGTTGTTTAGGGGATACTGTTTAGGCCCACCTAGCACCACTTAATCTTTTAGAATCTGAATCTACGAACCCACAAAGCTTTAACTGTTAGGTGCACACATGAATCATTTTATATTACATCTATAATGGATATTGCAATTACCTGGTTTGCTATGCCAGAAGACTGAATGGCCAATTCAAGCCCTGCTTCATAGCTTGAATCAGGAATGCTCTTTTGCATGGAGTTGCTCTGATACAATGTTTGTGCAGACATTTTATTAACATAATCCCCATACTTCAGATGGTCCTCAATACTACTAGCTGGAGAACTAGTTGCAAGCATCAAGTGCATCATCTTTATAATAGCAGCTGGACTATCCACACACACGGCTCCTTCTTCTGAGACAAAAAAGTAGCTCCCAAAAGGCTGAAATAAAATTGGCACTGATGTTTATCCATCTTGTGTTGCTGTTTCCAGGTAATCTATTACAGCAGTGAACAACTTATCTTTCTCTTTTTCAGATATCCGATTTGCAAGCTTCCCAATAAAAATATCTGGTGAAGTCATGGACAAGTGCCAAAACTGTAGCAGGGAATTTAGCTGAGTAGTGAGAGAGGTTATAGGGGCAAAGAGCAACCTCGGCATTATGTCATGCTTTGACACCACGTGGCAGAAGTTGCCACCCCATCTTTCTTTGAAAATGGTTTGGGAAAAGGACTCGTTCCCAAGCAATGGTGCTCCATAAGTGATGCACAATACTGACACAGAGGAAGAGATGGATCGGAGGTAAGACAGAAGCCAAAGTGTGCACAAAGAGGCAGTGGCTCCTCCAATGGAATGTCCAGTGATGACAACTGATTTAGTGTCTTTGTTTCCCACTATTTCCAACATCTGAATTGCAACGTTAATTTTCAACAGTTAGTTAAGAAATTGAATAGCAGAATAAGATTTCAGTGAAAGAAATTTGAATAACAAAAGAAAATGTCATTTAAAGATTTTAATATGAATAATTACTGATGAATAAAAACTTCGGATTTTAACTTCATTAGTATGATGTACCCATTGAAAAAGAAAAAGAAAAGGTTACTCCCAAAATTGACCCTTGAAGTGGTAATCATGTTATTAAAAATGGCCATTGCTCCGATGGACCACTTCATAGGTGATCCACTATACACCGTTATTTTCAGCTCTCAGATCAATCAAGGTGCAAAGTTTTATTATACACTCTCCCATTTTAACTTTCCCCTTCTTCATCTTCTCTGTAATCCTCTCCCTCTCTTCCTGCAACCTCCATGGTGCCTCCGCCGCTAGTTCCCGTGTGTCGCCACCACCTTTTTCCCGTGCTTCTCATCCGTACTCTCCCTTCCTCTCCCGCAGCCTCCGATGGAACCTCCAAACCACCGCTCGCACTTTCACTTTCTCTCTCTGTGAAAATCAAAACCCATCCACTATCTCTGAAAATCAAAACCCAATTCTTATTCTTATTCAAGAAAAAAACAAACCCATAAATTTAAAACCCACCCCATTACGGTGCATCATATTTTTCCTTTCTCTTTCTTATCTCGCCACATCAATGCAAATCAGGAATTTGAAAAGCATGGCATGGCATCAAGCAGAAACGGAGCGTATCAAACATTTGAACCGTAAATTAGGAATTCAAATTCACATGTGTCTCCCTCGCTGCGGCAACGAACAAAACCGAGGCAGGAGACGGCGGAGGACATTATTCTCCCTTCATTGTTCAGAACCTTGTTTAAAAAATGCAGATCCATTGGAAAAAAACTTGCGTCCAAACAATAAGGTCTTAATTTTATGAACGCAAGAACAAATTTGTTGAAAAAGTTTTTGATTTTTTACACGACGGTGTTGTTGCTGATAAGTCACTTGCCGTCACCGCCGCTGTCGCCGGAGGCCATGATCGGCAATTACAAGGATCTCGTTGCAAGTGGTCAAGACGACGGTGTCGATGTCGTCGCTAATGTCATTGTCAACGGCGCGATTTCAGAGTGGTTGAAGGCTAAGAGCCCGCAGTTACAGGAAGAGCTCATGGTCAATGTTGTGAAGCGGAAGTGATGAATCTTAAGGAGATGACAAGAAATTAAAAGAGGAAAGAAACATCGCCGCCGCCAGTAATTTCCTCCGGCGGCGGCGCACTGCAAAGAGCGGAGGAGACATCATGGAGGTTGTAGAAGAGGGAAAGGATTACTGATAAGATGAAGATGGGAAAAGTTATAATATGGGAGGGTGTAAAATAAAACTTTGCACCTTGATTGATCTGAGGGCTGAAAAGAATTGTGTATAATGAACCACCGGAGCAATGGCCATTAAAAATATATATATGGTATGGTACGACTTAAAGTTACGGTCCTTTGGCGAGAATTGTGAATATGAAACTCTTTTCTATGTACGTGAAAAGGTCACTTTCAAAATTGACCCAGTCAACTCTTTTTGTTCAATTTGCCAAGGTAGGTGCATGCATGGTAGAGTCTAAGAGTGCCCACTACGCCAAGGCTCGAGTCTTGTTTTCTTGCTCCCGACTTTGGCATAATAATAGAGATTTGATGTGAAGGGGATATCTTATTCTGTTGTGATAATTATGTGATCTAAAACCACACTATGGTAATAAAAATTGGATCTAACTCACCCAATTCACAAAGGCATGTTTCAGATATAATAGTTTTCACGTGGATATTTTTTATGTGTTATCTAAATCTTATTTTATTTTGCAGTTTTATATATTTATTTCTAAATCCTAGTATAAAAATCATCTCTTTCTTTAACATCCCGTGAAAGAAAAAGAAAAGAGCTTAATTTGTACGCACTCTCGGTATAAGCTGTCACCTAATTAAAAAGCATAATAAATAAATATAACTTTTAAAATGATTATTATAAAAATCAACAAATTAACCATAAATAACAATGTGTAATGTAATCGTTGTGTAAAAAAAAAAAGTGTAATCGAGTGACCTTTACAGAATCAGTTCATATAGTATTTTCCAAAAGAAAATAACAAATAAAATGCCACATGAGGATTTTAAAATGATTTATGAGGGTTTCATTTACCGGTCAACTAGTGGTGGTGGAGAGTGAAGACAAATTGCTGTGTCATAGATATTTGTCCATTAACAAACGCCCTCGTATAATAATGATGAAGGCATTGAACGAGGATAATGGAAGTTTTACTTTACATTATTTACTCTGTAAATTGATCCCACTCTCATCTTTTGTTTATGGCACGATTTGCTTGGTGATGGAAGCAACTGTTACTTAAAAGTATAAGTCAACCATTTAAGTTGCCAATTTGGAATCTTGGAGCATTTAACATTTATTTATTTATTTATTTTGCTTATAAATTATAATGTCTTGAATGTTTTAGGCACTGATCAAGGTGGCTTGGTTGTTAGTCGTCCCTTTATGAAACGATAGCCCATAGGGACCCATGTCTGAGAATATGAGCTACTACGGGACCGTCACATTGCAAATATGTACTTTGCTTTTTATACGTTTATTATGATTATGGTAATTGATGATAAATACGAAAGCCATCAATCACCCCCGAAACAACGATACAAAACGGACACGGAATGCAACTTTTGGGTTAAAATTCAGATGCAACTTTCTCGACAAAAAATTGCTGTATAATAGAACAAAGGGACGACATGAAATTAAGTTGAGCTGATAAGCTTGTGTGTTATTGTATCCCTAATATATAACAATTATATTTCATTTTTCAATTAAAAACTATAACTAATACTTTTAGGAACTAATAAATATTTACAAAAAAAAAAAAAAAAAAACATATGAAACTTTGAGAGTGGGGATATTTGTAGCATATGCCAACTAGTTAAAATAATATAATTGACAGTTGCTTTGATGACATTTAAAGTGTTTTTTTAAAAGGAACATTTAAAGTGTTAGGGCATTATAAATGAAGACGAATTGATGAAAATTTAACGTTTGAATAATAATAATAACATCAAAACAATAATGATATCATTTCATTCCCATGTACCAAGAAAACAATAATGATATAGTATAACATACACAAGATGAACACATAATAATTTACTATTTTATATTCCAAAACTTAGTACTTATAATTATTCTAAGATTAGCTCAAATCTCAATTGGCAGACTTTAGTCTACACTTACAAATTTGACGGTATTTCAATTTCATTAAATTAATATGCTATTTTTTTTATCCCTTTTCAGTCTTAATTATAATAAATTAAATTAACTATTTGAATTTCTTAACAAAAAAATCTCCTTGTTTTATCTTTTCATTAAGCCTCATTCTCGTACCTTTTGAATGCTTTATCTTAATAATTTACAGTACTAAAGATCAAAGTTATCTAAATACGCTGCTGGTAAAAGCACTGAAAGAAGTTCATGTAAGTTTTGTGCGAATTGAAAAACGAACCTGGTTCTGGAAAGAATTGAAAAGTGAGAAGAAGAGATTGAGCATGCCGGCGTGAACCATAACCGGCTCCTCCCCTTCCTTGCTCCGCCGCGACGAAAACAGAGGAACGCCGCCGATGCTGTCCAAGGGAATCAAACTTCTCCAGTTCGGGTCGGACTCGCCGGCCATGTGGACGCCGGAGAAGGCGACGTAGGCGGCGGCGCCGACGCGCTCCGTCACGAAGGTCCGGAAGGGAGTGGCGTTGGCCTGGCTGCAGAGGCGCCATGACTCCGACAGCAGCGGCGTGGACGAGACGAAGGTTGCGAGCATCTCGCGGGACTCAAACCTGCCACCTCGGATAAATCATCGATTCGATTCAACTCAACTCAATTGCTTCCACTTTTCCTCGAGAGTTTCGAGGCTTTGAATTTTCTTTATTTTAATTTTGCTTTTGGAAAAAATGAAGACCGTGGAAGGGAAGATAGAAAGAAAGAAAGACTGAGAACTTACGGTGAAGTTTCGTTGGAAGCCATGCGCATGGAAATGGAATAATGGGTTTTTTTCTTCGTTGTTTCTTACGTTGCTGTTGTTGGAGTCTTGCGGAGACTGGAATTCGAGAAACTTTGAATGAAAGAGCCTTGAATTTGCTACCTTTTCAATATTGCATATATAAGCTCTTAGACCACTTCAATTTTTTTGCTTCTGCTATTTTTAAATTTAGTACTATAATATAAAAAGTGAGAAATCTATATAGAGATTAACTATTAACCCTCTGATAAAAAAAAGTACTAACGCGGGATGGATCAGGTGGCAAGAGTATATACTTCTAGACTAGATACGCCATTTTTATAATGTTATGACTCTGGTTTGCAATGATTTTTTATCCCACGAAAGCTTGCATTATAGATTTTTTTTTAAAAATATATTAAAAATATTTTGGTCAATTACTTAAAGGCTTTCAAGACAAAATTAAAAAATCTTACGTTATTTTAAAAACTTAAATAAAATTTATAAAATATTTAAGTATTATTTTAATATTCTTAATTTATTTTATTTTTATATGGAAGAAAATAAAACTTAGTATGTAGTGTTTTTAGTAAGTATATATATCGTAACTCCAAGGAACCGGCAGTGACTTCTGAATTAAAGTTAAGTTGTGGTCAAGATTTTATTATTAAAAAGATTTACCATGTGTGAAAAATAATGTTATATTAATTACCGCTTTACATCAAACCTATTTTTTAGAACAAAAAAAAAATATTAGTTTGAAAATGGATAAAAAAATGACTCCACAGTCAACATTATCATCTCACGATTTCCTCCTATAAATTATAAGAATGAATATGATATACTGACATATGCAAAAATGGATCAAGCATTTTTTTATATATTTAATTGACTTTGTCATAACTAATAAGTCTTTACCTTTCATTTTTCAGATTCCGCTTGTAAATAAGTATATAAAAATTTGATGTCCCCCGAGTGAAACTGAAAGGCAAACGCGTTTTGAAATGAAATGAGTTACCGAACTTCGGTCAACACCCCAAACCCAGTCAAACCCTCTCTCTCCGTCCTTTGTTAACACCTCTGAATTTCACGCAGCATTTGGAGTACACTATTTTTATATATACCAGTAGAAGACTCTCTATATATTTTAAATAAAATAAAATAAAATAAAAGGTTTTAAAGTTAAAAAAAATAAGTAACTAACTTAAAATTAGTGGGACAGTTATTTTAAAAAATGATGGAGAATAAAATTGTCTAAAAATTATGCATACTAAATGAGGTGATTTTCTTTATTAATAGTTATAAATAAAGATATTGGAGTATATTTTTAAATTTGAATATATATGACCAAGGCTATATTTGTAAAATTTCTAGTTTAAAATGGTATTACCTATTATTTTATTTATAAAAACCAATTACATAATTCATTAAAAAAAGATAAGTTAATTTAGTTTATAATAATAAATTTATCTTATATTTATATTTTTTTAAAATATTATTATCAATATTACTTCTCTCTTCTAAATACATGTCAATATAATCTCTATCTTGTTTAATTAGGAGTATTTTTTACCTAAAAATAATTAATGTATCAAATAATATGGATTGAGTTTTATATAAAAAATATATATTTTAAAAAAGATTCAGTTTTATGAATAGGAACAAAATTACAGAGGTAGTAGTTTAAAAGTTTAGGTAGAAGAAAATTAACGAGAAATAAATTTGTTTGATTTTAAAAGTAGAGAAATAATTATCTAGAAAAAAAAAGTTGATAGATTGAAATCACATACAATCCAAACCATAGATATTAAAAATGAAATTAAACCTTTATAAAATAAAGGTGAATTCTTATGTTTTCTCAAATATTCATAGCTTTTTTTTTTTTTTGTCCATAAAATTTGGTGTTGTAATTTCACTTGGGTAGTTCAGCTTCCATAAGGTCCAGCTACCATTTAAGCTTGCTAAATGAATCGTGGACTCGTTGCCCAAAGTAACGGAATAAATCCATGTAAGTGGGCCAACGCTTAGACTCTTTCGTATGTTTTTCACGAAAAAAAAAAATCGTACCATTTCGTATTTTCCTTTTCCTTATTCATTTACAGGGTGTTAATTGGTAGGGTTGGACTAACTCGATCAAAATCTAAGAGTTGAGTTGGGTTTAACTTTTGTAATTTTTTTTTTATATTCAACCCAATTCAATCTTATCATAAATGAGTTGGATCGGATTGGATTAATTGAGTTTGAATATTTTTTTAAAAAATTAAAATAATTATAACAAAGATTTATTTTATTTATAATTTTTAAATGTATAATGATTAAATATATTTAAAGGAGATCAAATTGTAAAAATATTTAATTAATAAAATTAATAATTTTAATTTTAATATGATATTTTTATTTTAAATAAAAATAAAATATGATATTAACATGTGAAAATATAAACAAAATTAAGATTAAGATAAAAATAATTTAAAAAAATATAGATGATTTAAATTAATAATTTAATAAATTATGTAAATTAAAAACTACTTATATATTTTGTGTTTAATAATTAATTTATATGTAATAAATTAAATTATATGATATAAATTGTGTTGGATTAAAAAAACAGAATTCATTTTCTAACTCAACTGTGATTGAATCTTAATTAGAATTAAGTACAATTCAATCCAAATATTTAAAAATTCAACCTAACATAATTGAATTGAATTAAATCATAAATTAAGCCGAACCATCAACATCCCCATTCATTTAGCAACACGCCTTCAATTTGAAAAGAAGAGCAATTAATTAGCACTTCAGCATCATCACTATCATGCCTTAAACCAGTTTGCGTGAAGACCAAACCCTGTCCTCTACATTTTATCACCTACTCACAGAAAAAATGTATCACCTACTCTTCTTCAAATTCAATATCTATTTTTCTCTGTCAATCTCCTTCAATCCTTGCTCTCGATTAATGTGTATATGCATTTTAGTAACATTTTTCAATTATTTATTTGTTTTAGAAGAAACAAAATCACTGAAATTATCTTCCACTTGAAACATTAGCTTTTAATTTCTAATTTTTTATATTTTATTTTATTTTTATTTTCAATATATTTATCTAATTTCTAGTTATCCTTTTTAAATAAATCATGATTCTATTTTTTATTATTATTTTAGATTTTTCAACTACTTCAACAATTAATTTTATTGAACACTTATAATTTAATAAACTAAATTTTTAACATCCAATTATCAACTTCTAATATGTAACGTTAAATGTTAAGAAAATGTCTTTTAAGCATATTTTTTTCAATAAAAGATTAGTTCAGTGACCAAGGATACAAAATGTAAATTTCAATCCCACTCTTAATCTTAATGTAAGTATTTTTAAGAAAAAAATTCAACTCGTTTAAAGTTTCTAAAAGAAAATAAAAACACAATTTTAAAAATAAAAATATTAGAAATTACAAGAAGAAAACAATCACTATACTAAAAACATCAAATTATTTAACACTTATTTTTAAATAATTTTAAAATATTTTCTTATTATTGATATCACATTACAAGGGTATTGAATAATTTAAAGGTGTTCACAAATTAAGTTGGAAAAAGTTTCTTCAATAAGGCCTAGTATCCATCATTTACAGAACTATTGGGGTATTGAATTCCATTTGCTCTGCTAGCTTTAGTTTCTCAGTATCAGTGTCGGTCATAGTATTTTTAACCGTTGGTGCTCTTATTTCTACGCGTTTTAACACTCCACTGGAAATTCCCTAGATCTCTATCCCTATTGTATTATAGCTTAGTAGTTTACATCATCTGTCTAGGATTAAGTCCTGTAATTTGATGGCAAACTTAAAAATCCACTTGTAAGTTAAAAGTTATGACATTAATTCCGCGGTATTTCATTTCTCTTAATAAAATCTTTTTTTGTACACAGGCCAAAAAATAATTCCAAACTTAAACTCAAAATTATTAAATAAGCTGCAACAACTCGTTGCTTATTGATCAATGCGCACAGTATTTTGAATTTGAGTCCTTAATAAATTGCGCTAAATACTCAAGAACTTAATCGCGTCCAGAGGAAACTATGATGGCGATACACAAAAATCCATTATAACACCGACCAGAGCCTCTATGTTTGAAATCTGTAAATCAAATTATTCCTATGGCAAGTCCTAAATTCAAAATTAAAAACAGTAGTATCAGGTGAACTTTAGATAAGCATATGCCAACGCAGATATCTACATGCATTATCACTCCAAAGTCTACAAGCCTAGTCCTATCCTAGACGACATCACAAGATCCAATTAGTGGTGGTTGCATGGCAGAGAGCATGCCCCAAAGCCAATCAAGACAAACATGGAGTGGTGCCATAGAACATGTGGGGCCCTCATCATTGAATTCCATCGGTTCTAATTTCTTTATCACCAACTCAACCAGTCACTTTCACTTTTACCGTGCCCTAGTGTAAGTGTCTGCAACATACACATGTCACTACCCTTTTTCTGATGCAGTGCACATGTAATGTAAGTAACTATCAAACCAACGTGCAGTACGTTTATAACTATTGTATTTATTTATTTTTGTTGTACATACATTAGTGATACAGTAGGTACATTAATTTTCTTTTAGTGAACAGGATTTGGAATAGATGTAGATAGTAGTAACAGAGATATATAGTTATGTGTTGACAGATAATTTGGTGAGGAATTAAAAGTTAGTAACAGAAAGTTTCTTCAACTTTCACCTACCTGTTTGTTTTGTATAGAGAGACTTTGTAAACAATCATTTTGACTCTTTGAACATGTATATGTACTCTTTTCTGTTTCTCTTATTATTCTGAAAATGCTTCGTTTTCTTTGCGGGTATTAAAGAAGCAAGTTTGTCAACTTCTTTCACCAATAAATTAAGCACGGCAAGTTGTGTACGTAGACTATAGAGATCATGCCGATGGAAGATGAAGTGATGAGTGAAGTGGCTGCTCCACCTCGTCGTGTTCTTCTTGTATCGGCTGGTGCCAGCCACAGTGTGGCACTTCTGAGTAAGCATCAATCAGTTCTCACTTATCTTTTTGTTATATATATATATATATATATATATATTGTTGTTATTGTGCTTCTGAATGAATATTGAGTTTTCTGAAAAGGGTGATGAATTTATGTTGCAAGTTTTTGGAATTTTGTTGTTTTATATGCTTTCTCTGCCTCAATCTGAAGGTCCCCACTTAAACCCACAATTTGTTTCTGGCGTCAGGATTTTGTTCTCTGTGGTCCCAATCTATAGACATTTTTTTTATGTGGCTTATGTTTGACCCTTTTTATTTATTTATTTGGTTTATTTATGCTTCGTGTCTGCATGTACGTGATCCAATGTTTGATATTGGCATTGTCTTGAACTACTGGAATGTGGCTAAATGAGGTGTTCATCGTTACCACTTTATGATATTTGCATCTAGGTCTCCTTCACATCCAATAGATTGGCTTTTTAATTTCCTTGTAAGCTGTAAGTTCTTCATTAAATAAATGCAAATTTAGTTCATACTTCAAATCTTCTTTTTATTCTTCTTCGTATCCATGTCCATGGTAAACTTATTAACTTTATTCATTTGTCTTGTTAAACTTTTTGTGGCTTTCTTAGAATAGTTTGTTGCCTTCATGTTATCTCAATCTGTGCCTAGGTGTTACTTCGGTCATTTTTTACTTCTTAATTTTGATTCTTTAACAGGTGGAAATGTTGTTTGCTCATGGGGACGAGGAGAGGATGGACAGTTAGGCCATGGTGACACTGATGATCGACTATTGCCTACAAAACTGAGTGCACTGGATGGCCAAGACATAATAGGTGTTACTTGTGGAGCTGATCATACTATGGCACGTTCTGAGTCTGGCAAGGATGTATATAGTTGGGGATGGTACTATTCTCTCCATCTTAACTATTTTTTGGCTATTATGTTTTTCCATAAATGAAATCTCATTACTCTGGCTTTTGATTTAGAATGGGACCACACAGGTATATGTATGTTCTGATATAGTGTTGGATTCAGCTTCAAGTAATATCTAGTTTAATCGAAAAATTAGTTAGTATGCTCTAATCAGTGTTTTTTCATTACATCATGAATGTGGAGTATTTGACCTTGTTTCCATCAAGAGCAAGTATGATTTGGTAATCAATAATTTGTTAGTATGAAAATTGAGCAACTAGTTTGATTTGGTTAATAGGAAAAAACTTGATATCTTAACGTTATTGGGAATATCATTTTTTTTTGTTGCCCGAAAATTTCTGAGCCATTGTTATTCACTTCAAAGGCAATCTTTTGAAATGTGGTTTACCTTACATGTCATATTAGTGATTCGGATATCTTTTAAGTTCTCAACCAGATCTTATTATGGCTTTCCAGGGGTGACTTTGGAAGGTTGGGTCATGGTGATCATAGTGACTTGCTCATTCCTCATCCCATAAAAGCATTACAGGGTCTAATGATACAACAAATTGCCTGTGGGGACAGTCATTGTTTGGCAGTTACAATGGACAGCCAGGTGCTGAGGTTTGTAGTTACTAAAGTAACTGTTAAAGCATTTCATACCCAAGTTCTCCTTTTATGGATTGGCTCAGCTACCTTGGCCATGGTTCATGCATCTAGTATAGTTTAACTCTTATATATCCTGAATACACCTAATTTAACATTCCGTTTTAGATATAGAAATATTAAAATCCTTTGTTTGTTCTGGAAGGCTAAAAGGCAGATGTAGGTACTGGTTATAGGTCTTTTGTTTCAGCTGAAAGAAAAATGTTGTTTTATTCTCATTTCCTGTGTGACATATTGCATTGTAGATGTGTCTTCTTTTTACATGGCAGAGAACTTCTTTTGCTTTCCATTTTGTTTCTCATGTCCTGCATTACTAGTCAGACTATATAAAACAACTTCTCAACGTTTAGTTCTAATATTATTTGTACTTTTTTACTTAAACTATTGCTGTATCATTTTTCTGTTACATCTGAAGTTGGGGACGCAATCAAAATGGTGAACTTGGACTTGGAACCACAGAGGACTCTCTTCTGCCACAAAAAATTCAAATTTTTGAGGTACTCTTTTCAGAACTGAATCCAGGTTATCTATAATTAATAATCCAGGTTATTTTTTTTTAAATAGTACTCAATGAAGCTAGAAAGCATTGAGCTGTTCTCAAAGTTGCTGACAAAAAAAAATTCTAAATGATTAGTGCGCTTAGTTATATATAGTGAAACAAATTGTTACAGAATTATATCTTTTCAAATAAAATTTTACTGTGCTTGCTCTTTGAAGTTTAAGAATTTTCAGAAACCATGAGGTTAGTGGTATATAAGATTGTTTTTTATTTTTTTGAGAGGAGAAACTTGGAACTTCGTTGAAAAAGGTGGAACTGAATGCCATGGTATTTAACCAATCCATCATCTGATCTTCATTCATTAAAAGATAGCATGGCTAAGGTTAACAGTTTCAAGTATATATCCTCCAATTTGAACAAATGAAGGAGAAAAGGCAGCTAACATCAACAAAAACAACAGCAGAAATTGCTCTGTTGTCAAGAAAGGGTTAATGTATGACTAATGACAATGACATTATATAAATTAATTGAGCAACAGAAAAGTATATGCATCAAACAGATTATTATTCCCTTAACTACTTGGAGACATGAACTTTGTATTTTTGTAGGAAATGTCTATCAAAATGGTTGCTGCTGGTGCTGAACATAGTGTAGCAATCACTAAAGATGGGAATTTGTATGGATGGGGTTGGGGCCGATATGGAAACTTGGGATTGGGTGACAGAAACGATCGATTGCTGCCTGAGAAAGTGACTGTTGATGTATTTTCTCAAGCTTGTACAGACTTACTTTTTCAGATAGACTGTGATTATGATACTAGTCTGGAAAAAAATATATTATGAGATTAAATTTATAATTTGATTCCCGAAAAAGTTAAAATTGTTATTAACTCAAGGACAAAACTTAGATGCAATTACTGAGGTGCTTTGATGTTGTTTTTCAATTAGAACTAGAGTTTATTAATCTGCGTAATAAAAGTTTGTTTTGAATATCAGCACAAGTTATTGAGGTGAAAGTTCAATTCTAATTGGAGAACAATAGGAAAAGCAGCTAAGCAACTGTATCTAAATTTTGTTTACTTAAAACAAAAGAAGCAGCATATGAAGGTGTTAACTTCTGATGTCATCATAAATTTTACAGGGAGACAAGATGGCCATGGTTGCTTGTGGCTGGCGGCACACAATATGTGTTTCATCTTCTGGTGGATTATACACAAATGGATGGGGCAAATACGGCCAGCTAGGACATGGGGATTTTGAGGATCATCTTGTGCCTCGCAAGGTTCAAGCCTTGAGTGATAAGTTCATTTCGCAGGTGGTCCTTTAAATTCATGCTTAGTTGGTGACCATTAGTCTCATTTGGATGTTTTGTCGTTTTTATTGCTTCTAACTTTCTAAAAAGTTAACCTGGTTAATATAAACAAAACTGGTCACAGAGTCTTGTGAAAACAGGATATGTGACGTGTTTGGCACAAAGTAAAGTGGTTATAGTTAGCATTTGTCTCTTAAGTTTGTTAGGATTCTTTCAGGTATCAGGTGGGTGGAGGCATAGTATGGCACTCACGTCTAGTGGACAACTTTTGGGCTGGGGATGGAATAAGGTTGGCAGTACTTTTTATTCTTCTCCTATTTTCATGATTTTTTTTTTGTATCATAACAACATGAAATACTTACGAACAGTTGAACACAACACACAGGATACAAATTCAAGGTTGGTTAATAACGAACATGCATGTGTGCATGTTGAAAAATATACTAAACAATATTTGGAAATATTTTGAATAAAGGCCAGTTGAACCAAGGAGAAATAGGATGCCTGAGATAAATTCCTAGAATCATGGAAATGAATTGTTTACACCTTATTTATATGTGCATCTGTTTGGTGAATTTTAACCTTTATCCCCTTCAATTGTACGTAGTTCGGACAGATTGGAGTTGGTAACAATTTAGATTGTTGCTCTCCCATGCAAGTGAACTTTCCCCATGATCAGGTACTTGAAACTACAACAATCTTTTTCCCTTTTCTTCTTTTGGAATATTCTTGACTTTGTATAATAATGACCCTCTATTTTTATTTCTGCAAACTTTTATTTGGCTTGGTAGAAAGTACAAATGATCTCATGCGGGTGGAGACACACGATTGCTGTTACTGACCGTGAGAGTGTATATTCTTGGGGAAGAGGAGCAAATGGACAACTTGGGAATGGAGAAACCATAGACCGGTAATTGCATTTGCATGTTCGAGTTATATACATGTATCACATTCAATGTCCACTTCAATACTTTATGTTTCAAACATTTGCTCTATAGACTTGGGATATTTTCTTTTATTTAGGCTCCAACTTCGAAGTTATTATATGTTAGCAGTGTTAACTTCTTGATTCGAACAAGTCCTTTTTGTGAACAAATTAACTGCTTCATTCTGATTTCTTAATTCATGCTATAAAATCCATTGGGAATAGAATTTAACATCATCAATTTGGTCATCATATTCACTGCTGCCACATATCTGTTAGAATATGGATGTAGGATCTTTGGTGATGAAGTCCGTCTTGTGATTTTGGTCTTGGGTGATTATACCACTCATGAAGTAGGTAGTCAAACTGTGGATGAACAAGGGGCTTGTAAGGGGAGTCGGGGAAGTAAAAATCTAGCCTGTTTAATGTAGCACAGGAAAAATTACTTTGTTAACTGTTAGAATAAGCTTAAATAATAATATTGGTTCATCAACAAATCTTATACTTTTATATCAATTTGTCTTTTTAAGCTTGCCTATCAGAATATAGGTTTGAATGTGTTTTTCTTTTTCCTCCCTCAAAAAGTTGGTTGTTGACTTGTTGTGATCTAAGAGAAAAAGTTGCTAATCTACTTCACTAAGCAGAAGCAGTCTAGGTAATGGGTGCATTTCATTACAAGGCTTGAATAATGATGTGATCTTTTTGGCATTTATAGCAATGTTCCAACAATTATTGAGGCCTTCAGTGTTGATGGATATTCCGGACAGCACATAGAATCCTCAAAACCTTATCCATCATCAGGTACTCTTATTGGCTCATTTGTGATGTTTTCCTTTTCTTTAGCCATTACTGGTGTAAACCATTTGAGGTGTAATTTAGAATCAGTTCTTTCCCCTTAAAATAATTTAACATGATTCTGGATGTTCCGACTTTTGACCTTAAATAGGGAAATCCTCCTCCTCCATATCAGAGAGATATGCAATTGTTCCAGATGAAACTGTAAGTGTCTTGCTTTAATATACACTACTCATGGCTCAAGATTGCTAGAGTTAAGGCAGAGTTGGATTTATTTGGTTATAAGTAGAGAGTTTGGGGATAGTAAAGAACTTTGCTTTTTTTATTTTTGGCCATTGATCAGTGCTTAGTTTTGAAACCTAGAAAAATATGAAGTGATGATTATCTATATTATGAGAACTTAATAGTTCACAATGTCATTTAATACAGTCAGAGAACTAGAGAGATATTCATGAGAAACTTAGAAAAGCAGGTTGTATGCTGACTTGGCTCATGTTTGGTCTTTGGTTGAATATAAACTCTTTCAAACACGAGAAGTTGATACAATCACACAACTTGGTATGATTTCGCAGGCCTCGGGATCACAACCTATGACTTCAGAAGAGGGAAATAGGCATGATACCAGTGTCCCTGAAAATGATGTCACTTGATAGCACATCAATAATAAGTTAAAGAGAATGGTGTCCAATTAGGGGGAGCAGCATGCATAATAAGGAGCTGAGGATAAAGATAAATATGTGCATAAGCAGTAGCGGTGCATGGGAGGCTGTTATGTGTGTGTGTTAATTATGAACTAGTGCATGTATCAGTTGTTATGATGAGTCAGTATGTTTGTTGTGTGTATTGGTTACAATATGGTTTTTTAAAATATGGCTTGGAACATTCTCTGCATGATTTATATTAGTAATAAATATATAAAATCATTCCCTATTTTGAGAGAGATGGTGCAAGGAAAATTCCTAAGGTTATTTTCTTTTCATACATTAACAAGTTACTAAACCATAAGCTTAAAATATTGGATCATTGGATCGTAAATGCATGATCTTGTAGTCACATGTTTGCTAGTTTAATTCCTATGTGGTTGCTGCGAGGTTGTGCCTCCATGGCCTTGCCACCTGGGAGTCCTTACTAGCTAAACTTCACACCATGCTTGTCAATGGTGAATAGTTAATTAGCTGAATTTTTCAGTCTGATCAAGAACTAAATGCACTGCACAAAGCAGAACAAATTCTGATATTGTGGCAACTAGCAAAGGAATTAAATATATGATTGGTCAAATCATTAAAAGGTGACTTCATTACCTGAAGCATGTTAGAATTGCTTATATTCATAGAAAAATTTCGAGCGTACACCCTATTTTCAAGTATAAAGAGATGGAAACAAGAAAGAGATAAAAAGAAGGAAGAGAGAGAGAGAATGAAAAAAAAGGGAGAAAGAGAAAATGATAAAAGGTACGTAAAAATGATTTTGGTAGTAAAGCAATAACGCCCTAAACAAATACATATATACTTAAAATAAAGTGCTTTGTTATACTTCTATTTTCAACAGAACGCACGTTATGAGACAAAATCAATAGTTAAGATCTTTAAAATATAATTTACCATGCTCATCCAATAAAGTAAATAAGTAATTGTTATAGTTTCATACATAGGAATTACGTATGAACCAAAAAAGCAAATGGACGTTAATGGTTGTGGAGGTGGTTGACACGTCTAGGTTTTGGGTCACTATCTTCTTTGTTGATCTGCTGCGAAGTAATATCTAATGATCGGTACGTTTTGTTTGGTTATGGCTTCATCTTGACCTTGAGAGCAAGAGGGTTCAAAAACTTCTCTTCGAATGGACTTTATTATCTATAGCGTATGAACCAAGGGGGTTTCATGATTTGCATCCAAACTAACAAAATGAGATTTGTCACAATAAGTAGGGTGTTCATAGTTAGGTTATTCATGCAACCTAAGTACCTAACCATAATTTTATATTATTTATATACACATAAAGTTTAATCTTTAATTAGTGAACTATGTGTTGTTTTAAAATGAAACAACATTTATACATTAAATAGCTACTAACTAGTACACAAGAAAAGATGAATATTAACAACACTAATCTCTTTTTATTATTGGCTACAATTTGTTAGAATATATTAATTTTAGTAAGTCTTACTTGTATATTACAAGAGAAGGTTATTAAATGAGAAATATGATTCATAAGATTGATTGGTCTCATCATTGTTGGACAACGTTGTCATCAACTACCTTAACATTTTCGACTTTAACCTCCCTTGACCTTACCCAAAAATCACCTTCATTACTAATCCTTCCTATCTTGATCTACTTTTATTAGCTCATTCTCCAAAGTCATCGACACAACCTTCTTTATTCTCTTCTTTTCCCAACCTCATCAGAATCAACTTCCACGATTTTGGCTGTAGCCATTGTCTTGTCATGTTTTTCAATAATATATCCTATGATGAATTTTACAAATATACCAATGTCAAATTTAGATTATAGTATACATTGTGATTTTGTTCCTCTTCACATGCACAATATAAACCACAATGTATGTTATAATCTAAATTCAACATTGGCACTGTCATGGTTAATTCAATGAAAGTGCTATAATTAATTAAGAAATACTATGCTCTATTTGATCGGTGATCATAGAAATCCGCTAGGCTTAATGCGAATGCTTTCTTTCTCTGAACGTTGTTGCTATGGCTCATGAAGAGCAAGACTTATTGAGCCCGCTTCATTGATTGGCATAATTGATGAGACTAGTGTTACTATAGTATGAATTCCATTAAACTACAATTGGAATGGCACATAATTGTGAACAACTATGTCGAATGCTTAAAAAGGATATTTTGGTAAATTTCAAATTATTTTATATTTTTGTTGCTTATTGTTCATAAAAGTATACAAGAGAAATTATTGTCATGTAACTCAAGTGGTTGTACTATACTGTACCACAATAAGTATCAAACAAATTCTTAATAAGACCAATATAACTTTGGTATAAGATGAATTTAACTGAAAATTCTCTTTAAGTAAAATTTAAAATTCAAATCTTATGAATAAAAAAAATATAATAAGAGATAAAATTTTATTAAATATTTTTTATTCTTAAAAATTTATAATAATTTATACACTTAAAATAATAGTTAAAGCCAAAACAAGTATTTATATTTCCAATTTATCCCTACTTCATCAATTCGGGCTGGAATATGGCAAAATAAGGGAGCAAAAGTAGAAGAAATGAATAAATAAAATGGAAGAAAAAGAATAAGGTCCCAGCAAGGGGGAATTGATGTCTTAATAGTTAAACATGATTGTCTTACATGATTGAACAGAAAAAAGAAAAAGAAAAAAAGAATTTAAACAAGGTGGATCCTTCTTGGCAAATTCTCCATTTCGGCAAAAGGAGGGAGGAATCAAAGGCGTAACCCGCAACCCAACCCTTCCCTCTAACTCCATCACCGCATCACCACACCAGTCCGCTGCACCCTCAAACACCAGATCCTTCCCTCCAGTCCCAACGATGAACGATTTCGATGGCCTCTTCACCTCCGATTTCGGCCTCAAACCCCAGGGCAAATCCGCGCCAATGGCTCCTCAACCCAAGGGATCTTCCAACTCCGCATCTCTCAACTTCGATTTCGGATCGCGATCTGCCGGCGCCTCCTCCAACTTCGACGATCTCCTCGCCGGCGCCGGATCCGACAATCGCCGCTCCGATTCCCCCTTCGATTTGGATTCCATGTACGGCGGTCCCCCTGCTAGGTCCGCCAACTCGCCGCCGCCGCCGGTCTACGACAAGCCGGTGTACGACGACGACATTTTCGACGGCGTCCCGGGGCTGAAGAGCACCTCCAAGGTTATATTCGACGATGTTTTCGCGACGACGGCAGAGAGTGGTGGTGGAGCCGCCGCGTTCGACGATCTTCTGGGCGGCTTTGGGAAGGAATCGAAGAGTTCGGATGGGAAGAGATCGGAGAAGGATGAGAAAGGTGTTTCCGATTTTGATGATTTGCTTGCTGGATTTGGACACAGTAGGTCATCATCTGGTGGAAGGTATATATATGTTTGTGTGTGTGCTTTTTGGTAACTAGGTTTCTTTTTCAATTGGCATTGTTCAGTAGTGGTGTTCATGGTTTTGGACTTTTACTTAATGCGCAAGAAATTATATGGTGTGTTTATAGCTCTTTACCATGTAAAGCCGTCTGAGAGAGCTGAAATTTGGTGTTTTTCGGCTTTTTAATCTGGGAACGTCAGTGAGAAATGCGGAAAACGACTGTGTTGAGCCAATGAATTCCGGAAAGGTTACAGCGAGTTGCGAATTCTACAATTTTAAGCTTTCATCTAATGTGGAGAAACTCTCTGTATTTGCTGATATGTTTGAATTTTATATGCCTTATGTTACATTTTGTTTAAAAGGGAAAGGGAATAAAGTTTCAAATATTAATTAGGCATGAGCTTCATTAAGGAATCGGGTGATTTTGGAGTAGTCAATGGTTTAATAACTAGGTTTATATTTGCATGGTGAAAGCAAATCATTGGCAATAATCTTCCTGAAATTTGCATTCTGTGTCTATACAAGATCATCTAGTTACAAAATTTCTCCCCGGTGATCTTCATTGCACGCTTTCTACTGTTTTTTGCCCCAATGAGTATAAAAGTTTATCACCACTGTATACTGAACGTGTTGGAAAGTATTAGCTAACGACTGACTATTATTGCAATTAAACAAGGAATCAGAAACCCCACTCCTGATTTAGTCCTCTAAAGTCGTCAATGGATTTTTGTTTGAATTTTGAACTTTCTGGCCCCTCTAAAATTGATATTAGTTGTTTGGAACTTGGAGAGAGCTATTCTGGCATTAGGTCTATACTCTATAGGACTAACTTGTCGGTGGAACTGGAGGTGGTGGTGCTGCTTTGATGGGGGAGGGAGTATCTTCCTCAGTTCCTCTATGTATTTCATGTGTCGATGTATTGCAAACTGTGTTTGGGAATAAAGATTCATATGATATCTTGTGCACAATCTTAAGTTTTTGTTCGTGTCATATCAGTCTGTTAGGTACTCTATCTGGTAGATATTTAATTGTGCATAGCACAGTTTGAATGAAAAGGTTTAGTAACTTTTGTTATGCTTTTCTTTATTTTGGCAACTGAACAAACTGAAAGGAGTATCAAAGAGGACCGATGAGGTGATTTCTTTAGTGGTTATTTAATTATTTATTTTTGTGTACAGGCAGTATAGCACCCTCAAATTGGGTCAACTTAAGTTACACTTTGTAATAGGAGAGTTTGAGTAATTGTTATCAAATCTTAAACCTAAATTGCTTTGAGAGTTTGAGAATGTCATGCACCCTGTAAAGATTAAGTTTAGCATTTTTTGTTTCAAGATCAAGGGTTATCCTTCCGTTAGAAATAACTTTTGAGGTGCCAGGTGATAATTTTCATTTGTTATGCATTTTTATTTCTACAAAGTGAATTCTTCATTTTATCAAAAAAAAAAAAAATCTGGTTGATGATGTGTAACAGGTCTACCATGATGAAAGAAAATTAAGTTATTTTTGTCCTCAGGATGCTTTGTCCAATTGTCCAATAGGTGCTAGGAGTTGAAAGTCTTAAAATTTTGTTGTTGCTAAGCATCTCATTTGTTTAGACTGAACGAAAGAGAATGTGAATAGCAGAAGGAAGAATCCCATCCATTACTATTATTACTATTTACTAATACTACTACAACTAACAAAAGCCTTTTCCCACTATTATTATTGTATGAATTTGATGTGGTAAAAGGAAAGTAGAGGGGATGGTCCATTCCTGGGAACCAATTTTACGTCGACTCTTTGGTCCTTGAGAAATTGGACAGAGTGAGGGGAAAAGGGATAAATTATAATTTGAATTTGTTTGAACATGTGATTGTATGTGCATAAAATTAATCATAGTAAAATGCAGAAACACATTTATAGCCAATTCTTTCATTAATTTATTTTATTTATGGCACAAAGTGCATATCTATTAAATGATTTCTGCTGTTCTTTTCATTCTTTTCTATTCGATAGGGGCCACTATTGATCATTGTTGTTCCCTTTCCTTTTAACTGTCCAGACAAACTCTATTGTTTTGTATGTTGGTACATACATCATTTTGTTTTGTTGATGATAAATTTCTATTTGTTTTAATTTCTGCTTTGTAGTTTACACTTTACAGATATAAAATAGATCATGCGATGAACATATATGATAATTAAAATTTTAAATTAAAAAGGTGTATGCAACTTGGGAAAAAACGTATCATATGATAAATATGTTTTTAAAAGTTGTAGTGAATATGAATGAGTAACATGGATAGCCCAACTAACAATGCTCTAAGAGTAGAAAAGAATGAGAATAAGATGTAATATCAAAGATACATTTGTAATCTTTTTAAAGGAAAATGTGTTAAAAAGTTCTCTTTTTATTTTGTTAAATAATCCTATATCAATTCAAAATGTTTTCTATGAACATCATGTGTCTTATTCCTATATCTTCTGTGAGTCTCCCAATCAATGTCTACAGAATATTATATCAATTCAAAATGTTTTCTATGAACATCATGTGTCTTATTCCTATATCTTCTGTGAGTCTCCCAATCAATGTCTACAGAATATTATTGTCAGATAAGTGGAATGAACTACTTGATACTTGTCTATACTTATCTTTGATGACTGATTCATAGATATTGTTTATTTTGTTAATGGTTGATGTATCATAATCTTTTTTATATATTGTTATCAACAGGCACACTCCTGATATCGGTTTATCCTCAGAACCAACTGCCAGTGCATCTAAAACAACCCCCACTGCAGCAGAAGACCCTTTCAAAGTATTTGAATCAGCTTCAGCCCCAGTGGATTCATCTGCTGGCCACTTTATGAACCCGTTGGAAGAAATTAGTAAATTTAGTAGTCCTGGAAGTTCAAAAAATGATAGTTCTTCAACTTCAAATGGCAAAGTATATGAAGATATTGATCCTTTTGATGCTCTTGGAAAATCTGTACCAGCTTTCTCATCAGAGAGAAATAGCAGGATGGGTAGCTGTTCCCCAAGGTTGAATACAAGCACAAGTTGGACTGGAGATAAAGAACCTGTTGATAAAATATCTGGGAGGAGTCCTGAGAGGCACGCACAAAACAAGATTCCTGTTGAAAATGATCGGGAATTTCCACATGCCCCATTTCACATGCCTACCTATTCATCTGATTCTGATAAACCAGTTGGTCAAAGGTCTACTTCCCCTCCATATAATAATGTCGATTTTAGACAAACCAATATTCAGGCAGATATGTCTCCGAAATATGAAGATAACTTGGAAGCAAGCGAGGATATATGGCTGACGGTATCAGAGATTCCTCTTTTTACACAACCAACTACTGCTCCACCACCTTCAAGACCCCCTCCTCCACGGCCAGTACATATTCCCAAGTCAGGAACAAGTTCACCAGCTTCTACCAATGCTAGAAAGAAGACTAATGAATTTTCTTCTTTTCCTGGCTCTACCCGATTCTCTCAGGGTCCTAAGTCTGCTCCAGCTGCTGGAAGGGTATCACCTTCATCTCAGTTTGATGAACTTGATGATTTTGCAATGGGCAGAAGTCATGGTAATGATAATGAGACTGCAAATGGTCTTCCTGATGAAGAATTAGAGATGAACTCTGCTGCTGCGGCTATGAAGGAGGCAATGGATAGAGCTGAAGCCAAGTTTAGGCATGCAAAGGAAGTTAGGGAGAGAGAGTATTCAAAGGCTGCTAGGAGCAAAGAAGCTGTGCAAATGGAAAAAGATGAGAGAACTGTGCTAGAGGAGCAAGAAAACCAGGAAAGGTTTGACCGAGAACGGCAGCAAAAGGAGAGGGAAGGAAAGGAGCAGAGAAGACTTATGAAAGAAAGGGAGGAGAAAGAAAGAGAACAACAACGACTGGAGAGGGAAAGGGCAAGACAGGCTGTAGAAAGAGCTACTAGAGAAGCACGTGAAAGAGCAGCTGCTGAAGCACGCCAAAGAGCTGAGAGGGCTGCTGTTGAGAAAGCTAATGCTGAAGCTCGAGGACGTGCTGAAAGGGCTGCAGTGCAAAGGGCACAAGCTGAAGCCCGAGAAAGGGCTGCTGCAGAGGCAAAGGAAAGAGCTGAAAAAGCTGCTGCCGAAGCGAAGGATAGGGAAACACGGGAAAGAGCTACAGCTGCAAGGGCTGAAGTAGAAGCACGAGTTAAAGCAGAACGTGCCGCTGTAGAAAGGGCTGCTGCTGAGGCCCGAGAAAGGGCTGCTGCTGAGGCTCGAGAAAGGGCAGCAGCTGCTGCAAGGATGAACCAACAAAAGAATGAAAATGATCTTGAATCTTTCTTTGGCATGGGTGCACGAGCTAGCAGTGTTCCAAGGCCTCCTAGGGCTAACTCTTCAGTGAGGGTCTTTTTTTTAATCTATAGTTCTATACTAACATATAATGGCCAAATTTGGCTTCTGCGTTTGGTGTATTACCATCTTGCAAAATTAAACTTGTTTTTTTTTTTTTTTTTTTATCAGCAAAGACACATATTTATACTAACATGGGTACAAGGGGTACCCAAATCCTTTTACAAAAGAAAGAGCCAAAAGTCAGCCCTCAAAAAAGACTTGTATCAAACAATGGTTATTCTGTATTTATAAATGTGACAAACAGCATAAATATAGAATAACCATTTCTAATTAGAGGAATAGCTTAGACCATCCTATACTAAACCTTCGTAATGTAAAAGCACAATCATTAAAATATACCTTGTAAAAAAGCAGGAAGTTATAGTTAGTGAGTAGTTATTTTATTCTTACCTTTTTTATTCTAAATAAATGTAATGTGATTTTTAAAATGACAAGTGGATATTTATGTAGTTTTTTAAAAATTTAAAAAACTATTTAGTATTAAATTAAAATAAAAAGGTGAGTTTGGCATCCAGGTTAACACTATAATGATTATATTTGAAAATTTATTGCTAATTTTCTGAACCTGGATGTTTTCAGGACAATGTATTCGAATCCCAATTTCAGTCAGATGTAACAAGGAAATCTACAAGTGCATCTACAAGTATGAAGAAAGCATCATCATCCGCTAATATCGTTGATGATCTTTCCTCAATTTTTGGAGGTAGGTTTGTGTTTTCAATATATACTTTTTACTATAGTGGTTTGCGTGTTTGTTTCATTGCTTACTTGGATCTTTTTCTCCTTTCTCTTTTATGGTTTGAAGCTGCTCCAACATCTGGAGAGTTTCAGGAAGTTGAAGGGGAAACTGAAGAAAGGCGACGAGCCAGGTTGGAGCGCCACCAGAGGACTAAGGAGCGTGCTGTATGTATTATTGCATTACTCTATTTGTCTCCTTAATTTGATTTCTTCATTGTTTATTGATAGTTGTTACAATTACATGAAAACTACTTTATTTTTTAACCAACTTGACATTAAATTTATGTGGAAGATTCAAGTGTATCTTTTTATGCAAAATTGTTTCACTATGTTATGACCATTGCCATTTTATTCTAGGCAAAAGCATTGGCCGAGAAGAATCAGCGGGACTTACAAACCCAAAGAGAACAAGCTGAGAGACATGTAAGTAGTTTTTTTTTTAAATTTTTTTTTATTTGTTGATGACTGGTGAGTGGGTTTCTGTTCATATAATTGCAAAAGCTGCATTTACACAATCTATTCATTCCCCTTCATCCTTGTTCTGGCCAACAAATGTTTTTGTGAAAACCACTAATAAAAGTTTGCATTTTGTTAATATCTTTTATTTTTGTTATCTAATTGTGCATTGATTTCAGAGGCTTGCCGAAACACTGGATTTTGAAATTAAGCGCTGGGCTGCAGGAAAAGAGGGGAATTTACGAGCTTTGCTTTCCACCTTACAATATGTATGTTACTCAGTGCACACACTTTGGTTAATCTCTCTAAATTTTTCTATCCATATCCATAGGGTGCCTGGCAGTATGTAGGCATAAATTATATTTTCATGTCTTCTCTTTGAATTCTTAGGTTCAAATTTTAATGTATTGCTTGGTGGGATTTTTGTGGTGTTGCATATATTTTCTCGTCTTCTACCCTTGGGCTAGATGTGAATAGGTGTGCTGATTCTAACACTGTATATTGATTGTATGGGTTTAAATTGCTCCTCATAGGGTGCAATCACTATATCTATTTCATGAAGTAGATATTATTCATCGTAGCCCTAGGGTAGTAGACTGATGATCTCAGAAAATGTATGCAAAGATATTAGCTACCAGAAGACCACGTTCTTGGGAAACAATTTTGATTTTGAAAAGATAGGATGTATTCATAGTTCAATTGCAATCAATCCAGATTCCAGACGAAAGGAGAGTCGAAGGAACTTGTTTCCATAAAAATCCATGCATTTGAATTTTGAAGCAGTGAAAGCAGTCCCTTAATTTATGGTGTTATTGTTTTTGTTACAGAATCTGTATCAATTATATTAACTTGCTTCCTTCATGAATGATGATCAGGTACTGTGGCCTGAATGTGGTTGGCAGCCTGTTTCTTTGACTGATTTGATTACAGCTGCTGCTGTTAAAAAAGCCTATAGGAAAGCTACGTTGTGTATCCATCCTGATAAAGTGCAGCAGAAGGGTGCCAATCTACAGCAGAAATATGTTGCAGAGAAGGTGTTTGATCTACTCAAGGTATTTCTGGTCATTTTATGCAACTGTTATATGCTTTTTAATAAGTGCTTTATAAAGAATTTGTTTTTAGTAGCCAGTGACAATTGGGTTTCTGAATTTAGATTAAGCTACTCTTTTTACTAAGCAGGGTTTGATCTCATGATGTCTCCAATATGTTTTTTTCTTTTTAAAAGAAGTGTTGGTTTTTTTATTTTTTATTTTATTTTAAAGTTTTGGTGGTGTTCCCTTTGTATTTATTACCCCAAAATTAGGTAGCTGTAGTTAGTGGTCTGTTATTTGCAGTTTGGTCATTACTTAAAAATAATTTTTCTCCCCTTTTCTTTTGAATAAATATGTATAAAGTGACTTGACATGCACGTGGGTTTGTGTCAAGACTAGTATATTATATTGCTAAGTCCAGAGTAGCCTTCATTTTTTCCTGAAAGTTTAATCATTTATTACAGGAAGCCTGGAATAAATTCAATTCTGAGGAGCTTTTCTAGCCTTTTGACAAATTGATCCACTTCAAGGTAATTTGTTCAATGATTCTGGTCGGAGGGGACCACGACCCTGTTTCATCTACCTCCCTAATAGCATATTTGTTTTGATTGAAGTTATAATTCATCGATGGTGAAATACTGGTTCCTTGTCTGGCGTCTCTAAGTCTTAAGTCTTCTTGGGTGTAATTGATATCCTTCCAGGGGGTGGTTTCTTCAAATGTTTATTAATGTAGCATGTTTTGTTGATGTAAAATATCTTTTTGTGCTATCAATTTCATTATTCATTATCCCTGCCTAGTGAGGGCTCATGAGTGATCCTTTTTTTCCGGGTTCAAGAGAGGATCCACCCCGAAGTGGGGGTCCTGGGAGGCCCTCCTTTTATACTTGTGGTATGTATAGTACGATGTCTTGAATACATATAACCATGGATTGACACCAAAAGCTGCAATTTATACATGGATCTTCGCACAAGCTTCTGCATTTTATACATTTAAATTTGTTCATCAGCGGTACTGTTTGGTTGAGTTTGTTCAACTATTTTGTTTGATGTTGGGACGGCATAGTATTTAGTCTACTGATGAAAAGCTTTCGTACTTTTTTTCGTTTGTTCTTGAATAGTTCTGTATATTCAACTTTATTTCTATGTACATATTGCGGGTAGTTTGTACGAAGATGTCAAACTTTGATTCATTTTGTTAAATGAGTCAAATTAAGGGCAAGTAAAGCTTCTACGTGGTCTGTATAATGAATGTTATTAAAGTTTGACGGACTTAGTTAAATAAATCAACTATAAAGCTTGAGTGGATTTTTTTATTATTTATAAAAAAAAAATAAAGTTTTAGTTTTTTCCTCTTATCAAATTTATCTTCAAAGTACCTAATGAATATCTGGATCCTGAATTCAAAAGAAAGAAGTAAAAATATAAAGTAAAAGAATCTTTTAAACATTATATTTAAATAATTATAATATATTATAATATAGAATTATTGTTATCACAATCCTTTCCTTTCTAAAATCATAGTGTTTGTCATTGAAAGAAATGTTATACTAACACTCTAATTTATTGACCATTTCTCTTGATTTTGTTATTTATCAATTAATTAATTTTAACCACTGAAAGAATGTGTAAGAAAGCATTGGCGTCGTAGATACAAACATGAAATATTGAAAAGTTTTTATTGTTCTAAATTTTGATCTGAACTCATTTATATAATTGAATTTCAATTTTATTTATATAGTTAAATAAATATTTATTAAATTAAATTTAAATAATTTAATAATAGCTTGTGTATTACCACTAAATTGGTGAATAAATTGGCGTCAGATTGTTCTAATTTTATTGTGGATAGTGATTTTAATCGGCTAATATGTTATAGATTAAAAAAAGAGAACAACTTGCATATATATATATATAGAGAGAGAGAGAGAGAGAGTAATGAGATTTTTTATTTGAATTAAACTTAATCTTTTAATGATAATTGTAAATTTAACATAAATCAGAAAAAAGACTGTAAATTTAATAAATTTATGCATTTAATAATATTTTATAACTAGTAATTTTTTTTAATTTAGTCAATCATATATTTAATGTTACATTGATTATGATTATGTATATAATTTTTTCATAATTTAGCATCTGTAAATAAATGATCTAATAATAATAATCAATATCTATAATTCAAATAACACGTTACATTAAAATAAAAGTTGTACTATGAAGTATTAATTAATTTTTAGATATTATAAATTTAATTCAATTCATTAGAACTTTTAATTTATCAGTTCGGTTGATAAAAAATTTCATTTGTAATAAGGTGTAAGTTTATCATACACGCAATGGGTGGCTGTGTATCCTGTCTCGTGTGAATGGGTGTTCCTTTCTAGTAAGGTTCTATACGAATAAATTTTTCCATCAAACACTTACAGAACAAAAATAAAAAGTAAAAAAAATTAAACTTTTTGTATAAGTTAAAATCAATTTATGTACTTAACATTTATATAAACTATTTTCATTTAACCTTTTTAAAAGTTAAAATGAATAAGTTAATTTTTCTTATAGAAAAACTTAATGCATTTTACCTTTTATTTGCTTCTCTTATAAATGCGGAGAAGTTTATCCAATAAAAACTTTAGAGTAGAGGCAAACACAGCGATCCATTCTTGGATAAATTTCTACAAGAAATAAGTTGCAGTTGAAACATGAAAATGGAACGGGAAATTCTAAACCTCAATAAACAAGAAGCATTACGAGGATGACAGATATTGCTTGTTAGGACACATTGAAATAAATGATTCAAGGAAACTCCTGCCTTTTGATTTTATCAAACAAGGAGTGGCTAGTTATAGTACTCCAATTGATCCATAAGATAATGGTAGACACAAACCATCATGACACTGAAACTTAATAGTTTGAGTGGAATGGTTTGTAATTCTTAAGGTCAAGCAAGACTCCTGCCACTGACCCAACAGCAGCAACAACTGATACTATGAGGCAGGCCACACTAAATATTTTGAGGCTAATCCATCTGTTACTCCATTTTGGGATCTTCTTCTGTGAAATATACATCTCCACAGGAAAGTAAACAGTTAAGGGCCAAAATCCCAATGCCCCAATCACTCCCACAATGTCATTGAAGAATGGAAGCAGCATTGATATGACAGTTGTTAGGACAACAAACACTGTCCTCAAAACTAATCTAAACACCTTTAGTTTGTAAGGGGAGAAACCAGGAATTGGAATCTTGAACTCCCTCTCAATGTGGGGCCATCTTTGTGTTACCTCTTTCTCCACAAAGGCAAAGATGGGTTGGGAAAACACTTGGTATGCTCCCACAAGGTGAATTACTATAGCTGCATTTGCAATGTCTATAAGCCAATATGGGTTATAGAAGCCAAAGCCTGTTAGCAGATTCCCAGGTGCAGCATCTCCAAAAGCAGCATACCCCATGCAGCCACAGAGCATGTAAAATGTTGTCGTCACTGCAATACTTATCAATGTGGCCTTCTTCATTGTTTTTGCTTCAGATGGTGGAGATTTTATTGTGTCCTGTAGTGATCAGCAAAATATTATATTTTGGCTAGCTTACGATGCATAAATCATATTCTTCTTTTCTTAATGTTAAACTATTCATTTGATCTCTACAGTTGTCTTCATTTTAAGTTTTAGTTTTTATACGAAAAAATAATAAGTTTTAGTCCCTACAATGCGCATAAGTTAAGTTTTGGTACTTGCTGAGAATATCAAAATTTATTTTTGACAGCATAAAACTACTACAAAAAGTAGTGATAAACTCTGCCAGAAAAAATTGTGTAGGGATTAAAAGTTATTGTTTTATTTTTCCTTCTGTACATGGACTAAACTTTAAAAATCAAATGAACATTTTAACCTTTTTTTAGATTAACTAATTCTTAGTTTTTGAAGGACATACCTGAATTTCTATAAGAACCACAGCATATGAATAGGCAAAGGCTATATCACCAAGAGCTTGGGAAGTCCTCCAGATTTTTTGGGTCTCTGACACTGGTCCAATGCTGATTCCAGTGAGGCCACCCTTGAAGGTACCCGTTTCTGTTCATGAACCAACCAAAATTAGGCCTATCTGATGCAATGTAGCCATAAGAAAAGTCTTGTATTAAAAAAACTACAAGTTTAGGAGAGCATTTTCAACATAATAACCTGCAACTTTGGCAATGCCAAGAGAGAGACCAATTATGGAATAGGTGAAAGACATGATTGCAGCAACTGTTGAGAGCCACCATATTTGATCAAAATCGGGAATTTGAGAAAGGAAAATTTCGGTTGCGCCAAAAATGATCATGTATATGTTGCTTGACATGTGACATGGGTTTTTGCCCCCAGATTTATGGAAACAGTTTGACCTTTTAATTGCCCTGTCAATCGAAATCTATGAAACTGAATCAAACCCATTAATGATCATCAAACTGTAGTGTATAATACTATCCCTATCAATCAGTTCAAGGAAATTAATTTCCGGTTGTGTCACTTGTGTGTGTGATACAATCATTAGATATTTTACTCACAGTTAGCACGGGAACATTTTTTTTTAAAAGTATTTGTGTAGTTTTCAGGTAACTAATTTTGATCCAAATCAAAATAAAAGTGTGTGGAAAATGAGATAAGCTCAATTATCATTAAATGATTAGAAATAACACTGACATAAAATGATGTTGGTAGACTACAAGTAATATCATTCAATTATGAAGTTTAAATCTGAACATACATCATGCTAATAGAAGCGGCAATTGTGTATCCTATTACAATTCCCAATAGATTCAGGTACTGAAATATTCCGCACAACGTAACATTGGCTCCACCTGCAAAATACATTATATTGCGTGTTATTCTACATGTGTTGGGCCAGATCTAGATATTATCATCCATTTTTTTTTTAAAGCACTTGATAAAATATAAGATAAAATAAAACATATTTTGTTCCTAAGTTCAACTTATGCTCTTTACTTTTAAAAAAAGTCAAATGAGAAAGATTTAAAAATAAATAAAAATGCAATAGTTTATTTTAACTTAGTATTTTTTATTTATTTTACCTTCTTATTTTCATTCATATAATTATTTATTAAGAAATTTATCTAAACTAACCTATTATTTATAAATCATATGAAATTTGTACGCTCTTTCTGCCTTCTTAAACTTTGACCTAATTTTTAATTTGGGTTTAATTATTGATACGTTAAAATTATTATACATGCATCTTCCAATTTCCAAAGAGTACTATCATAGATATTAAATGAGCTTATTTAGCCAAACTAGTTAGAAAACTAAATTCACTTAATATTATCCCATGTATATATATGGTTGAATGAGAAGTATTAAAATAAGATAAATGTTAACTAGTTTTTTGGAACATTTATTAAGAAATTATTATTTTTTGTTAAAATATATAAAATATTATTATTTATAATTTTTTTATATCTCTAATTTTTATAATAAATATTTTTTTAACTCGTTAACCAATATCTTAAAAACTGGATACTGTAACCTGTTCTTGTAAGTGTAACAAACAAATACATCATCAATTTAAGATGCTCCTGGTTTGCGCACATATTAATGATCAGAATGTTAGAGTGGGAAATTAATACACGTGGCATACTATTTTCTTTGATGGGCACGTGGTATACCGTTAGTGAGAAGATTTATCATAGTTCTAGTGTCAGGGTTTTTTAAAAATCAAAAAGAGAAAGTGAGAGAATAAAAGAGAAAAAATAAAAAATATTGCTATTCACTGTCCAGCCAACACGTTGCATTGGCCAGACAATTTTATATATATTAAATTAAGACTACAGAATACAAAATTGGTGAATAAAAATTAAATCGTATTTTCTAGGGAAAACTCCCTTTCTTTTTTCTTTTTGGTAATAAAAGACAAAGACCATGTGCATGAGTTATATTAAATTCGCCAACCCTAGAAAATTCCCTTTCTCTTAAACAGGAATATAAAACTAAAAGTACATGTTATATTAAGTTTTAGATAACTAGCTAGTTGAATGTGAACAAGAGCATGTGCATGAGTTGAATCCCTTTGACAAGTAGGATCTTCTTTAGCGGTCATAATCTCATATATTCTCATGAGGTGATAATGACCTTATCATCAGTATGACAATCACAGTAACTGTAAGTTACTGATATTTAATTAATTTACTACATACATATTAGATTTCATCTTAAAATTAATTGATTGACATCAGATGAAATTACTCAACAAATATATAAACTACATCCAAAAAATTAAGATAGACAATACAATGTGAGACTTTTCAACAATATGTAGTATATAATATAGTATCATTTAAGGTCAACAACATGCGAAAAAGCAATAGTGACTGAATCATGAATGAATTGTTACCAAGAATGGAGCGAACTGCGTCCATGTAAGTGTAGTTTCTCTTGCCAGAATTAGGGTCACCGGCACGATAACAATCAGCCAACAAGGATGAAGTATAAAAGGTAACCAAAGAGAATAATAACATGACAGTAGGACCAGCAATCCAACCTAGCTGAGCTATGGCCCAAGCTAAAGACAGCACCCCTGATCCTATCACTGCGGTTATTATGTGCGAGCTTGCAGTCCAAACATTTCCTGTCTCATATCATCACATGTACATTATATGTTTACATTATGAAAAATGCTTTTTGTACATAAAAAAGGGGTCACCTTTTGTTATTTCCTTGGATTTTGGAAGGAATTTTGAGACGTGTGTGTGGCAAAAAGATTAAAAAAATAGAGATAAACAATAATTAACAATGTCTGATGTTTGATATTCAAATAGAGGAACTGTTATATTACAAAGTTAAATTTCATAGTTTCATTTTCATGGATACATTGATAATGTAAAAAAATTATTTAAAAATAAGGATAGATATAAATTTTAAGATAATTGTTATTAAAGTAAAAAAAAAGCTCAAACTTAAGAGTTGGTATAAAATCTCGATACACAGTTTACACGGTCAATAAATATACTAATATGAATTTTATACGTACAATATTAGTAATTTTTTTTTTGTATTTTTAACTAATTAAAAAATATTTTAATATGACTTTTAAAATAATTATTATAAAATTAATAATTTTATTGTACAAAATTTTTATAATTAGATAACATAATGAAAAAACTTTTTAGCGTGTCGATTCATTCTAACTAAATTCTATATTGTATAGTTTATATGAAACAGAGTTGTGTATTATTGTAAGCAAAAGTGAAAGCAGCTAAAATGAATTTTGTACCAGTTCGTTTGAGACGGCCATCATCATCATAGCATTTGGAGTGATTCTGTGAGTGCGAAGGCACATCATCTTCGATGCCAAAAACTTGAAGGTGGTTAAGTTTGGTTGTGGCTGCGTTCTCAGGCATCTTAATTTGGTGAAATGAAACTGATATCAAAGTAAAGAAAATATGTGTGAGAAACTGTTGATGATGATAGCAGAGTCTTTGTTTATAGCACTAAAGAACTCGTTAAGAAATCACACACATTTCCAGACACAAGACACGAAGAAAGAGAGCAAACTTGGTACAAGTACGTTTTGTTATGGGAAGAAATGGGTTATTTATAGGGGGGTTTTGGTTTTGAGGAATCTAATACTGGTGGAAAAAAATTAGAAATGCAACTTCGAAAGTTGAAAGGGATTTAGATATATGCCAAGTTTTTTTCATTTAATTTTGTTGTTTAAAATTCAAGATTTTTTTTTCATAAAACTATTGTTTAAGAATAATTAATGGGAAAATTGGATAATAATATTTAAAATTTAGTTAATAAGTTGATTTTATTTTAAGAAAATAAATACTTATATTACTTTTATAAAATGAAATCATTTTCATTTTTTGTTTTGTGATTTGAATGCTATATATATGCGAATCTAAAAAATGTGGTCCACAGGGCACATATTCTCGTTGTCAAGCATTTCATCAAGCACATAAAAGAACGAATTTCAGACATTCAGAATTCGGCTTCTCTCAATAATCAAATTCACTTCACAAATCAAGAACATTACGCAAATGCATACTGATGGGTAAGCACGTGCTCTTTTTATTTTTTTAATTGCTAATGTATATCATATAACTATTAATTAAAATATATATGAAAAATGAGAGGGGGAGTGGAGTGAGACATGCTATATATATATATAACGGCTCCAGTTGCAGTAAAATGGAAAAAAGTGCAAAACTTTTTAGGGCGCACCAAGATTTAGAACAAAAAACCAAATAGTTGTGTATGCAGCCCTAATATATTTATTTTTGGTTTTACTCTTTTAATTTTTAGTTTTATATAGTAGTAGTTTAATTTTTATATTAAAAAAATTATACTTACAAAAGCTAATCTGGTATTAAGTTAAAATTTTAAAAGATTTTTTTTATAAATTTTTTGTCAAGATTTTAAAAGATTTTATAAGAATGTGATGATTTTTATGATTTTTTTAAAAGACTTATATTCTATGATTAAGATTTTTGTAGTTTGAATTTTAATATATTTATAAATTATAAATTCATAAAATTTAAAAGAATTTTATAGATTTATAAAGTTTAAAAGGAGTATGATTTTTAGAGGTAGTATTAGAGAAAAAGGAAATACACAGCCAAAAGAGAACAAAGAACATTTTACACACCCAACACAAAGGAAAATTTTTACAGGTCCAGACACAAAAAAAAAAAAAAAAAAAACAGCATAATTCCACAAATACCTAACCAAAACCAAAACAAATACCACGTTTTGCCCTACAAAGCCAACCCCACAACTAACAACGTACCCTCCAAAAACATTACAAAACTCTGCATGATTGAAATTATATAGAGTTGTAACAACAACTTATTTAATTTTCCCCTTCAATCAACGATTATACGTGGTATCATGTAACAACATTTTTTTTTATCGATTCAGTGTACAAGCCGCTCAAATGCACAATTGAAATTAAAAAAAAAAATTATTGTCATTAAACAAATCATATATAATAACCAGAAATAACTCAGAAAAGGAGGGGGGGGGGGGGGGGACCTGAAAACAGAAAAAGAAACGTGAGATTGGAATGTTATTAAAGAGAGAATGAGAGAAAGAAAAGTGTCAAATGAAAAAAATATATATAAAGAGATTGAGTAAGATTTTTTGATGAGTTTGATATTTATAAAAATAATTAAAAAAATCATATAAAATCCAATCAACAAGATAATTCATAAAAAATTGTATGATTTTAAATATTAAATGACTTTTTTAAAATGATAAAAAATTTCAATTGAATAACATTGAATTTTGTTATTATACCAATTCTGATATCATAAGTTCTTTTTTATCTTTTGAAAATCTTAATTGAATCAACAACATCAACATCAACATCAACAGCACCTTTAACCCAAATTAATTGAGATCGGTGGTAGATGAACCCAATGATAAATCGAAAATAGAACAAAAGAGAGAAACAAAGTTAAAATAAAAGAATGGTGAGAGGAGAAGAGAAAATAATTAAAACAGGAAACAACTGGAACATAAAACTACTAAAGGGTTGAATATCATAATATTTTTTATTAAAAAATCTTTTAAAATATTAATTGAATATACTCTTTAATAGATTTATTCTTAATCTTACCTTTTTGTTTACTTGTATACTCATCATATACAACATTTTTATTTATCTACATTGAATTTATGCACAATCTAATTTTTATTATTGGTGATTGGTGATTGGTGTATGTTATTTTAGCGAAAAATTCAAACTCATTACTTCTTTATTACTCAAACTCTTTATATATCACCAAATCATTTTATAACTCCCGGCAAGAAAAAGTGTATAACTAGTTAGGATAATTTTACTTTAGCATATTTGAGTTTAATGGTATCAATTTAATTCCTGTCTGATATCTAGATGAATGTAATCAACATATATAGATTGTGGGTGCACCTTAAAAGACTGTGAATAACATTATTCTAATATGCTATTACTGATATATCCCTAAATTTGATCAATGATGCATCCAAATACCCATGATGTGAACATTCTTTCAAGTTGAATTTAATAATTTATGGTGGCAAGTTCATTCAGCCTCCTCCTCAGTAGGGACCTCTGCTAGTGGCTGATTTGTCAGATCTTGATCTTTCTAGCTTGTTTTCTTCATATCCTTCTGATATACCAAAAAAAATCATTTATTCATACAATCATAGTAACTAGTTGCTTCCCACAAAACCTCGTTAAATTTTGAAGCAGAGGGTGAAATTTAATATCATATCTCTAACAATAGCAGCCCTCTTTTCCAAAAACATGTGACAAAATTTGGAAACCAATGCAAGTTTTTAGTATCATAACAGATGCTATTAATTAGCATACATGTTATTGACGCTTTATAAGATAGTAGTAATATTTAGCATGTCCCTTCTTTAGAGAGTTATAATTGAGGCCAGTTTTACTTAGTTACATCAAATCAACTAATCCCTGACTATCAAAGTGTTTTTTAGGAGAGTTGTTCAATAAGCAAGATTTTAGGAACCTAATTCTTTGACCACTTATATCAACCTAGTTGGCTACTTTAATTTTGTTAATTTAATTAAAGCTTACAAATACAATCCAGAAAAGGGAGAACGTTAGAAAGTTACTAATTTGATTACTATCAAACAAGATCCTAGTTTTCTTTTAAAAATACAAAATAAAAAAGTAGAGCTCTGTATTCCTCTCCTTCACCCCTATACTGTTAATATATAACATAAGAATCTATTCCACTACCGACGTTTGATTTGTCATCTGTATCTTCCCTATTACACATAAAGGCTAATCGCAGGAATAAAACACCACATCGTATTCCTTTTTCTACTTTTCCTGCTTTTGAAAGGAACAAAAGTAATTGCTCACCTTGTTTTCGTTGAATTGACTTGAGTAATAATTTGCTTTGATTTTTAGTCCTGATTTATGTGGAGATATACTAGGTAAATTTTAAGGTCAAATAATTTGAGAACTAATTTTTGAATAAGTTGTTATAATTTGAAAATTAATAATTAAATTATTATATTTATAAAATATTTATAATTAGATATTAGAGTAAGATTCCATTAATAAACTGTGAAATAAATATTCTTAATTTTGATTATGAATGAGAGTATATAATTTATTTAAATTTTTTTATGTAGTTTAATAATTAGGTTGTTAAGTGTAGTGTATTTGTAGAATAAGAAAGATTTTGTGTAACTTTACAAATCAAAGTTTTATACATAAGACAAACATAAAATAAAGAAATGATAATTTTTTCTTTTTTTTGGTAACTAAGTTTTTTTTATATCTCATCATCATCATCAAGGAATGAAGACGTCCGAAAATGCATTTTTGATTTGTTCACCATGTTTTGACTTCATTGAAAATGTGTATCTAATCATTCCTTTAGATTTTACTTGAAATGTTTTTAGTAAGTATATTTATATATTCAATTTTTCTTCTATCTTATTCTGACTCTTTTTTTTTTCTTCTGAACATTTCTCAACATATCATTTGTTATACAATTTATCTCTCTTTTCTTTCTTTTTCTTCTCTCTGTAATTTTGTTTTTTTCTTTCACTCGTACTCCAAAAATGAGGTGTACAATTAAGATTTTCCGAAATCTACTCTCTACAAAAGATATCAAATTAGTGCGACTTATTCAAGGCCAAAAGCAAGCGAGAACAAGGTTAGCAGCGCCAAAGTATATATTCCACTACTTAATCATGACAAGAATAACCGAGAAATTAAGAATGCAATGAACTCAATAAGATGATGGTGGGACTACATTATAATATCTCCTATCAAAGAGACATGTGTGGATAACTGGTCTTGTGATCTCTTATCATTTGTTAATATTCTGGTGATACATATGATATATATTGTCCGAAGACAAACTAACTAATTAATTAGTTGGAGTTTTTCTGTAGAATCTTAAACAAATAGTACTGGGAACCAGATTTTCACTTTATATTATTATTTTTTACTTGATCGTGAGAGTTCAATGTTCAACATGTTCATGATTGATGATTGTACATGAAATAAGTGAAAGGAAGGAAGAACCGCTGAAAGTGGGTATATATATAGAGACGGATTTGACCTCCAAATTGGGTATAGTGGTGGGTCATGCTAATTAATTCCTAAGTCTATCTATTGCATTAATTTGGGCTGAGAACACAAGATGATTTAATTAACTTGCTAGAGTCTCAAAACAAAATGTAATTAATTAGGTGACTCTTCTTATAGACATAAACCATAACACTAGTCATGGGTATGGGCATGGAAGTTCATCACATTCTATACTTTATAAAGTAGCTAGTGATGATCTCAGATATAAGCACTGAATGGCTAGCCAAACCTCAAAAGGTGATCACATGTAAGGTTTTCAATCATTTTTCATCTCTATCATGATATTGGTCACAGACATGCTATAATTCCCCTACAAACACTAAAGTACTTACACTCAATTATGAGATGGTTTGAAGAATATGTTATGTACACACAAATATAAAAGAATTAAATCTATACAAATAATAGATGTATATATAAAAATTAATTAATACAGATCATGCTGGATGTTAACTGGTTATTTATTACAATATTTCAAGATTATGAAAGATTTTTCTTTTGAGATTTCTAATTATAATGCTAAGCATCCTATGCTGTCTGCAAAGAACAACTTTGTGAGAGATATGCACATAAATATAACAAATGTGCCAATAGGATACAATATAGTCACTAATCCAATGGTTATCTTTATTTTCTTTTCGGCGTATCGCTTTTTAAGTGATTCTTTGTAGTTGTTTTTCCTCTCAATGAAGTAGATCATTAATAAAGATTAATATGATGATAGTTGAGGCAACAAGTTGTAAAAATCGTTCCCGTAACAAAAGTGCGAAAAGAAAAGTGCTCTGAACATCGATTTTGGTTGATTTCGTAGTCAAACAAATAATGTTATTGGTTGAATTGGTTAACTGATTCGATTGGTTATTGTTCTCCCACTACATTTTCTGATAACTATATGTTATTAACTTATCATTATTAATTCTAACTAAATTCCAATCTAGAAGCCTCTGGATGACTAGTGCAAAATGAAAAGCTAGCACTTATATATAGCTATAATATCAATATGAGTGTACGTAGCATATTCCATTATTCTTTATCTTTATGACGAAGATAAATTCCATAAACCCACGTGGATTTGGAATGATTGTTTCCCCCACAGCCTCTTCTTCGAGATCTTTCAACTACAAGTAGCATGAACGGAAGTGGTCATCATATGTATTATCCAAGTACACCAAAATGGTGACACTTTAAGTTGCATGTCTTTCAGTTCTGCCCATCACTACAAGAGAGCTGAAAATTAAATATATTCAAATCCATATCTAACCACTATCGATCGACCTCATCATATTTCTGAGTTGCAAACTTATAATTAATCTCTAGACTGGAGTGACGCATGCACAAAGTGAGCATTATCTATATTCCCATCGGAGAGAACGCATCCTCTCTAGTAGGGTCGTGTGCCAACTGCCAAAAGCATTTTATTTTTAAATAATAATTTAATATTATTTACCATTTTTAGATTAATGTAATATCAATGTTCCAAATCACTTAAATAATGTTGGTTTGGTTTATAGGTTGATACTTAGCAAATAGTAAACAATGAGGGCTCATAACAGGATAATATAATTCCATCTATACATAAAGGATTTTAGTCAAAAATACAACTCAAATTAATAACACATAAAGGAGAGAAAAAAAATACAACAACATGCAAACTTGGTACATAAGCCAAGAATTCGTAAATCTAAATCCACGAACCATACTAGTGAGCTAGCGAGCTTCACTTGAGGAGTCTCCTTCTCAAAAGATGAATTGCGCCTGTCGTAGTGTGCATAGGGTGGAAAAGTCAATGGGTTATTCTCTGAAAGATCCTGTCAAATGAGTAGCAACATCCTCTTTGAGAGAAAAATGCAACTCCAAGGGGACATAATGTACGAAAATGGAGTCACCACCAAGAAATTATAATCGTCAATCTTCTGTCATAGATAATGCACTGGGCCAAGTAGTTCAACCACCAACCGTCTTCCTCAAAGGTTACACATAGTGACAAATTGGTAGAAGAGGTATGTTGGATCAATAATCTCATCAAACAACAAAGATAAAAATACAAACGAATTTTTTACAATAATAAAGAGTTAGAAAACCTATACGTAATCATGCAGAATGATGAAATTGTGCACATACACAAAACTTTCTCATGTAAAAAGGGTCTAAATCAGATAGATTATCTCATACAAAGAAAGCAAATCAATTCATCTAGAGCTATATATGTGTGTGTGTGTACATAGACATAAAATGTTGACAATGTTGAAATATGATGATCAAATGCAAATGCATGTGCTCAATCACTTTACTCCATGAAATTAACTCTCAATCTCGAGTGATACAATCAAAGTTATGATTAATAATCAATGATCATCGTCTTCTCATGGCGACATGTGTCAAAAGCTATTTGGCAAATTAATATGTTGAAATTTATCTTGGGTGCGACAGTAACTAGTTTGGATGTTCATGTGGGGCCAGTCAACTTACCCAAACATGAGGACGTTTTCACCTGATCCTCTGTAGAACTTCGTGCGCAAACATCCTCAAGGTCTCCCAATGACCTCCATCAACACCAGCCACACTACTCTTATGGGAGTATAACTCAATCCATTCTCATACTATCTATGCTCAAGAATTGCATGTCATTACAATAATCATGATTCAAAATTCATATAGAAACTTTTCATTAGAGTTACACCTAACTTGTCCTCGTGCCTTTAGGCTATACAACCCATCTCATCATAAATCTCAACCACCATGGCATATTCACTTTAATCAAGTTCATCATTATATTCACAATTATAATCATCAAGATTATAATTAAAAACATCATACTCAATCACATTACTCACTTAATGAGTTCTAATCACTTTGGTTTATATCCTAATTAATCCATACAATTTCCTCTTGTTGTATGCCTTATGTAAATCTTCTTGTCTTATGATAATCTTATGTATATTATGAAGTATCTAAAATAATTTAGGTAAGTTCGTCATCAAGTTTCTTCTCTTTAAAGTAAGTTGGTTCATCGCATCCTCAACCTTAATTAATTGCCATTATCAAAGTCTTACAAATTCATTGTTGATTAGATAGTATTTATTAGGAGCTTTGGAGCTTAATTGGGAATTGACTCAATTTTTAATTATGGTTAAATGGTTGAATTTTGACCATCTCGAATCAACCTTGTTTCCAGGTCTAAGGAGTTAATTAGTTATAACCTAATTAATTAACTAACAACCAAATTTGCACACCTTTATATTCAGTAAAACAATATACAATTTTTAATAAAGGCTTTCTTAATTGATCCAAACAAAATAATGAAGCCCATTTTCATTATTGCCGACTGATCCGTCCTATTAATTTTATGACCCATGCGAAGTAGGCCTAAGTATATTGGGTATGCCTATGTACCCATCTTTAAGTTTTAAGGACGATGGATGGAGCATTCCTCAAAATAAGGTAGTGGGTATTTTTTTAATTTTATTTTTAACTTATATGAAATATTAATAAAATAAAATAAAAAAGAATGAATGGTGCAAGATTATATTCCCAAGTGCAGGGGAAAAGTGAGTTGAGGAGGAAACTTGGGTTGGGATTTAGCGGAGGAGGATAACAGCCGTTGATTTAAAAGACAATAATAATAACGATAAATGAAAATGATTGCTGGAAAGCAGAGAAGAGTGAGAGAAGAGAGTAATGGCAGTAGTAGCAGTGTCTCATTCCGCAGCACCACCCACTTTGAACTTGAACAACTCTCCCAAATTCCCTCGCTCTCCAATCTCTGCTTCCTTTCCAATCCCTAACTCCGCCACTTCCACTTCCAGAATTTTCTGCCGCGCCGCCAATTCACGCACCGGCCCCGTCAAAAACAAAAACAACAAGAAGAAGAAGCGGAAGAAGACTTCCGACGATTCCCTCCCTAAATTCAATCCCAACGATGATTTCCAAGTTCTGAACGATTTTCCCCTCCAAAATGGCCCCGACACTTCCGATGCTCCTATCCATTATCCTTCCATGCCGTTGCCCGAACCGCCAGCTGGATTCGTCTTAGACGATAACGGCAACGTTCTGCACGCTTCCCCAAATCGACTTATCACTGTCGTCAGTTTTCTTCTTCTTCTTCTGATTATTTTCGTCTGTAGAATTTCACTGACATTTTCTTTGACAGGTTGATCCTACCAACAACCTTCCGTTGGAGTGCGTGATTAGGAGAGTCTTCAAAAGTTCCGAGAGAGATGAATGTATGTTGCTCTGCCCTGTGGACACGTAAGTAACAAATTAAATTATAAATAGATTGTGTAAGTTATTAAGGCCAAGGCCAGTGGACACAAATAGTGGACGTTGATATATAACAGCACGTTGCACGTTGGTTTGTAATAACACATTGAACGTTGGATATTACTCTTTAATAAAACAGTTTCCAGTTGTGATTGGACGCACATTCTATTAGTTCTTGACTATGGGTATGTATGAATTGTTTGTTTTTACTGCAGGCCTGTCCAAATATTGAAGAGCACAAAAGCTGATGGATGGTCTGCTGTAAGTTTCTGTCTCACACTCTAAGCCTTCAATTCATTTGTCTATATACTCATTAGTGATGCTAGTGCTACTTCTAATCCTGACGTAGAAGTAATATTTCTCTATGGCTATGCATACAATAATACTTTAAAAATTAGGATCCACACATGAAGATAACATCTCCTACTCTCACACAATGCACTCTTTTTATATCCCTGATATTACAAGGCACTCTCACACAATTCACACCTTTGAGGTATCCAAAACGTTTAAAACATTTGTACAGGTTTTAGTACAAAACGTTGAAAAGAGGAAATAAAGCAAAAACGTGACATTTTTTGTAATTATTACTGCAGATAGAAAAATATAGTAGGCAACATTTTCTCCAACCAAATAGACCCCGCATTTTTTATTTTCTTTTGTTATCCTTTGGTGGATCTTCTCACTCAATTTCATATTTTTATTGTGTTTTAGATCAGTGATGAGGAAGTTGAATCTATTCTGCCTGCCGCAGCTTATGCACTTGCCAAGATACACATGCATCTTGTTTATAGTGGGTATGTTGGCAGGTTCTAGTTACCCAGAAAGATCTGAAATTAACTTTTGTGTTTGATTATCACAAAATATTTCTGTATCTCCATATCAGGTATTGTTATACAGCACGTGGTGGTTTTTGCTACACAGAAGAAGACATATTTGACTTCCACACAGGCAAGGATTTTTCTGCTTGCCTTTTCACTAAAGTACTTTTGTTTAATGTTTTTGTCATCAGAATATAGACTAAACAGAGCTTATATTTAGTTTATTACAGAATAATTTTTGGTTCAAAATGTGCTGTTATTGCATTTCAGATTCTATACTTCATGAGTGGTTTGTTGCAACATGTGGTTTGGACATTATTTATATTTGCTAAAAGCTTGTCAATTTTTTGGATACTACCTGGTTAGAGCTTGAATATGCTAAATGTCAACTTTTGCTAACTTAATCTTTGCTCCTTTTGAAAGCCAACTTTTTTGGGGAAGATATAGCTTTCTCCCTGTTTTTTGTTCTATTTCCTTTATCACTTCTCTTGTTCTCGTATGATTTCTAATTACATTGCTTTTCTTGAGTCATTGTTTCCAGGCACTCTCACTTCTCTCTTCTGTGCATACTTTGTTCTTGATTATTTGCATGTCCTCCTTTACTCCTCTTTCAGTTTTCACACAAATTTGTATCTATGGTGTAAAATTGTAAATTATTTAAATTTAATATTGGGGATGATGATAAACTCGTTCTGATTACGCACTCACTGCTAAAGTGGTAATCTACTGCACAATTATTTGAATTTTATACCCTAAAATAATTTAGAATGCTTTTACCGTTTTGCAGATGATGGCAAAGGAGTAGATGGCTTGCCAACTGAAGGTGTAGAAATTACATCTTTCGATCAGGTAATTTTTTTGCCTTCAGTTACACAAATTTGTTTGACTGAGAATGAACTGAACAAGTAGAAAGAGCTCTCCTCCAATAGTTTCCTCTTTGACTTTCCCCTTTCACTACTCATTCGCTAAGCTCTCAAAAAACAATTTCTAACTAATCCCCTCTAACTAACTGCTCTAATTGTCTAAACTTACTTTTTTTTAACGGCATCTAAACTAACTACTTTGTCTTCCTTTTATTCTTCCAAGCAATTGTGCTTTTGTCCCATTGGAATTTTGTGATTTTAGCTATTGAAGAAGAGAATAAAGAGGAGAGAGACTTTGTATAATATTCTATTCTGTAATGAAATGCATGGATGTGTGTATAAAACCCAAAGTACTAATCGTTATTCATATTTATCCTAGTCCTAATTAATCAGGGAAACAAATCATGAGAAAAGGAAATATGTAATGAATGCTAAGAGATGATGAGAAATAGAGGAACTAAATTCAAAGGATAATCCAAGTAAGACAATCTAAAATATGATGAGATATCTTCATATATTCTAGCATGTCCTAACATGGTTTTAACTAAGCGAATTCTAAGTTAGCAAAGAATCAAAATTACCTTGCAATCATTCTCCTTTCTAGAATGTGGATGTATCATAATTTTTCTAGTTGTATTGGATAACAGTCTGTGGCTGCCTGAGTGCTTTCTTACGTGGTATGATCAGTTTTCTGAGATGAATTGTTGTATATTTCATGTTAAGGTGTGGTTACTGGTTACTGTGTCCGTGTTACCATATGAACGCTTCTCTCGTTTTCTTGTTATTCTTTTCTATTAATCAAGTCTACTGGAAGAATCCTGGACACTGAATTCATTATCCTTATTTTCTTATATCGAATTTACTTTCTCACATCCATATTGTGTTTACCCCACACCATGAAGAAGCTCGCTTTATATATTAGATGCATTTTTTGTTGAATTGTTCTCATCATCCAATATTTAAAATTTAGATGCTTGCTAAAGGAACCTCTGGTCTGTTGCGAACCTCAGTAGAAATATGGACACTAATTTTTACCGTGTTTCTAATATATATGGCGTTTTCGTTGTAGGAAGGTGCCCGCTACATGATTTATACACCATCTGATCCACTTCTTTTTGTTGCTATGAAGGTGAGCTTCCATTTTTACAAGCTTCTTTAGAGCAACTAATGCCATTTAAGAACAGTGTCCGGATTCCGGATTCCAGATTATCTTGAGTCACTTTTCTCTCTGAAAGGAAGATTATAGTTGATTGGACACCTTCCAGAGTGCCTATGTGAATGTAAAGTTCCTTTAGTTCCAAGTTTATATGGTTGGCGTAAAATATTTGATTTTTTTTTTTTGTCCATTCTTTGTGCAGGGTGAGAACGGGATGTTATACATTGCTGATGATGTAAGTAGGCAATCACTAATTCGCTACAAAATTTGTTCCAAAGTTCCTTTCTTAGTTCCAATCTCATATTCTATATGTTGCATGCGTCCTTTTTATTTTATATGTTTTTTATGTTTTACACTTTCAGTGTAGCCTTTTGGTCTCAGTGAAAATAAGTAATGAAAACAGAAAATACATTTTCTTAAGTAAACAGCCCTTTAGATTTTGGCTGCCTTTAATTGTGATCTCATCCTCAGTTTCAACTTTTTTAGTTGCTTGTGTAGCTAATGGCAACATTTGTAACAGGACCTACTTGAGGATCCAGCTGTCATTGACGCCATAGATGAGGAGACCGAATTTAATGCCTTGGTGGTACGTGGTTACATTCTTTCTATTTAACATTAATTTATTTTGTGTTTGATCCCTAATTATTTTTTATTGTTTTTGTTGTCTCCAGGAAGAAGAAGCTGCACTTATAGAAGCAATGATGAATGAAAGATAACCTATGTTTTTAACTCTAGTCTTTATCCTCTGGAATGCCACGGCCTGATCTGACTGCAAATATCTGGTGATGCTGAATAGAATGACCCTCTTGTATGTATATGATCAATTTTGTCTAGTATGGGATAAAGCCTCTTTGGCGCTACTTTTATGTTTTACGTTTTGATCATCAATATTGAACGGGATCATTGTGTTAACCACCTCTAATTTTTCTTGTTCATTGTTTTGTGTTGATCTTGTCTCGAGATATATAATTTAGCCAGTAACACAGCCTTTATAATTCTTTGAAAACTATTTAAGTGAATAAATGTTACATCCATTACTATAAATTAATTTGTTTAACTATTACTATCATTTATCGTTTTAAGAGTTCAAATTCTTTTTTTTAATCCGTTTTAGGAATCAAAAACGGTGTTAGAAGATTTATAACTCACATCTTTATTGAGGTTCAAATGCTTATTTAATTGTGACTAAACATGAATGTTAATTTATTAAATATTGATTATATTGCATAAATTTAGTTCAACTTCAATTTACACCTAGAGCATTCCTCCTATAACAAAAACCACGGAAGGCAAAAAAAATAAATTCCTCTCAAGATTCCCTTTGTTTCTTTCAAAAACTTTGTAGCAAAATATTATCATTCTTATTAAAAGAAATTCTCAACCAATAATAGAAAATATTAAAAAAAATTAATTCGCGAGCATTTCTTACCTTTTAAAACACTTGGTTAGTGAAAACTAACATATTAGTGAAGGAAAATGTAGTTATAATGTAGTCAACAGAAAACCACGGTGCAAATCAGGCGAAAATAACAGAAGAAACTGTAAAATTAATCTTCAACTTGGCTTGTCCCTTATCGTGGAAAATTAGTTATTGTACATGTTGAGTCATTGTTAAACAGAAAGCAAATCTTTTCGGGAGAAACAAGACTTCTGTTAATAACTTCATGAACTTTAATTTCGCACAAAACTCACGAGTTAGACATAGCGGTCCAAAATCATAACGAAGCACACGAGACATACAGAACTCTATCCAAGCTGAAAGGTACCAAAACTACTTCATGAGAACATTGACATTTCAGATGATTTCCTTTTTGGGGAGAGAGACTCGAATTACGATTCTCCTGTGATAATGTATTCATAAAAAACCGATGTCATTTAACTAACAGTATATAACACACAGCTATATTTTGTCCAAGCAGCTATAATATACGCATCAATCCATCTCATCAATAAGGCTGGAAAAAGGTACTAACCTGTTTAAAATAGCAACAGATATTGAGAAAAATCCTTAGTTAATGTGACTTCTTGTCCGGTGGATGGGATTTATTGTTGACCACATTCACATATCGCTTCTCTTCAACTAGCTTGGCATAAATCTCTCCCCTCTCTTGGAAATATCTCATAAAAGCCCTTGGCAGGAACCTTGGTATCAAGAACCCAAAGAGATTGATGGAGAAATATACCAGGTTAGCCACCGCCAAAACCCTGCCAATCCAAAACCACGCCTTATCCTGTTTAAGTAAACAATTTTATCAAACATTCATTTCATAAAACTTTATCCTCCAAAATTTCATTCATAAATTTAACTATAAACTAACCAACAAATTTGCATACAAAATTTATTAAAATAAAAGCTAAAATATATTGTTAGTCTCATCTTATTTTATTTTTAAAGTTTAGTTCTAAAATTTAAAATATTTTAAGTTTATCATTAAAAATTGAAAGTGTCTCTCTATCAGATCAATATTCTGTTGCTTTATCACGTGAAAAATTGAGAGATCTCACATCAGATAGGCCTTTGGCACATTTTAAAACAAACACTGTTAATACAAAAGCTAAGAAGAACAAAGTCAAACTTTTTGAAA
>PYAF01000205.1:1305016-1341480 GCA_007407185.1 Glycine tomentella | reverse complement strand
ATAAAAAAAAAAAAAAAAAAAAGAAGCTATGATAGTCTGTGTCATGAAACATTAAAAGAACCTTGAGGTGTGCATTTGGGGGCAAAGTGTTGTTGAGGCACACATCATGTATCCAATCAATATCCACAAAGATCCTCCGCACAGTGTACATCAAGGGCACCATGGCCCTCACTGGTGGCGAGAACAGCGAGAAGCTACTTATCACATTCTCCGTCAGTATTTGGAACGCCAGCAAGAACAAGTGTGGGCTCGCCGACCGCACCGCCTGCTTGTCCCCTCTCCCAAACCCACCAAGCACGTAGACCAGCGGCAAGAACAGGCCCACCGTCGTGCCCACAACCACGTACACTTGGAAAAGCCCACTTTCCTGGAACATCGGGCCCGGCCCACACCCATGCGACGGAAACGCATAACGCGCAAGTAGCATTAGGTAGATGGAGATAAGGGCCGAATAAGCTAAATCGAGAAGAGGGACAAGACCACTTGCTGAGAAAACCAACACGAATGCCACTAGCTGCAGCTCTATCACACGTAACGAACCCATAAAGCTCATGCTTCCGTGTTCTTGATGACCCGACACGGCTAATGACACACCCGACATGCTCACAGTCAGAGCTTCTTATAAATTCCTTTTCCTAGACACAAAATCTGATTGAAATGATCATGCAAAAGTGGTATAAGCCAAAGGAAAATGTTAATCAATATATCCTTAAAATTGTAATTATATTTTTCACATTTTTTACGTTCTTTTTAAAGATTTTTCCAATAAATATATATTTTTTTTTAACGAATGCTCGTAAGTGAAATGGGTTGGAGATCTTATTTGCTCGTTGTAATGCATGATCCTGACCAATTAGAAATTGATTTTAACATTCTGATACGTATAGATATAGACATTTAAATTCACCTGCAGGCTGCAAATAGCTGAACTGAACCAAAAAGAAAAAGGTGTAAATGAAAATGACGAGATGCGTGAAAGGGGGAATTCATACTTATTCATATGTAGGGCGGAAATGATTACAAGTTTAGAACTGAGAGACACGAGTGAATTGTTCTGAATTACATACTAACGTGTCAAGTAGCATGCGCGACACTTGCTTCATCGTACACGTGGGTCATGTCATTGTTCTACATGTAATGTTTTACTTCATTTGACCAGGGTTGAGTAAAAGTAACTATAAAAGAAATATGTTTGCCAACCAACAGACTCACTTGTACATAGTTGAGTTCTTAACATGTTCAATGCGAGGGGTTAGATTCTCTAATAATATATTGTACGTCTCATGTTCGAATAAGATTTTGTTAGAAAAAGTAAAATCTATTTCGTAATTTTTACGTTTAGAGAGATTATGTCTTTTTACTATGAAAAGATAATTAAAAAGGAAAAACAATATTAAAAATGTTTAATCCAAGAAATGATATCTAACTTTTTTTTAATTGATAAATATTAGTTTTATTAAAAATATCAAAAGGAGATTTGAACGTAATTTTTTTCATCTTTTTTCTCCTTTCACTCTTAAGTCATTTTTTTTATTACTATATCAGTTTTATATCTCCCAGATAATATTTAACTTAAATAATGGTATGCACTGTTATATTAACACATTAACAAAAGTCTCCAACCTTATTAGTTGACATCATTTTAGCCAAATATCAGACCAATTCAACTTTATTAAAAAAATTATCTCTTACTTTGTCATAATTTTTCTTAACATAAAAATTATTTATCATTTTTTTCAAAATTATGTTGTAAAATTTTTATAATTTTTAACAAATTAAAAAGAAATCACAAATCATTTTACTTTTATCCCATTTGAATTAATCGAAGAGGAATTTACTTAATAAGTGGAACCATTAGTTTTTGCATTTCCACCATGACTTTATCCCAAGTTAGTACTCTAACCAAATACATAAAAATCACACAATCTCTTCTATTTTTCTCGTTTATTCCTTTTTAATGTTAAAAATTACAACAAATTCCAAAGAGTATTTGGATTTTCTATCCCATTCAAGCTTTTATAATACTATGAATCAATGATGGATGCAATGAAAGATTCTTTACGTGAGTCGTGACCGGACTGTATGTGTTTCACCTTTTTTCTTTGTATAGCAGCGGAGAATGATTATTTAAACAAACTGCCATCTATGAAATATTTGTAGATGAAATTGTGTCGAGGGAGATATGAAGAGGATTCCCACCTTCCTTCTCAAACAAAACCAAACGTTTCCAATGTCTTTGAGGCACGTGATAGCTATGTAATAATAAAAATAAAAACCATCATTAGCACGCAAAAGCTACTTTACATTTCCTTGTTTTGATTTTTTACAACGAGCAAAATCAAGCACTATACTCAAGCATATATGTGAAGATAGAATATCAGAACTGGATTAAAAAGAATAATGTTAATTGACTTTCATGTAACTTACAGTGTTTGCGAAGGCTGGCCTTTGGAATCATGGAACGAGATCCAATAACGACCAATGCTTTGTCCATTAACCCAAGCTTCGCCTTTTCCCAGCGACTCAAGGTTCAACGTAATGAGTTTGATATACAAGGTCCATTACGTGAAAGTCATTAACGTGAAAGTTTGTATTGGACTTATGATTCTTCTGTTGCTCTTTGTATTTACCTACGCATGAATGTAAATAAAAGAGTAAAATTAACCATAACAACTAATCACTAAAGTTGTATATAATCACCAAGCATACACACTTTAATTAATTTCTGACAGGGTGTTAACTTCCCGTTGCTGTATTGAAAGTCACATTTTGACAATCTTGTAAAATACTAATTGACTTTGGACGCAATTCGTATGATCTGTTGCGGAATTGGACAGTGAACATTTTCACATGATCATTGTTTACAAGGAAAGCAACACATTTTCCTTCTTCTTCAAAAACATAACCCTGATTGAATTGAAACCAAAGTCCAAATGCAATTAATTAGTGCAAATAATCATCTAAAGAGGGAATGAAAGTACTCACCTCCTGTAGTTGACCTAAAGAGAAATTGCTCTGCTTTCCTTCCAATGAAGTGGTAGAACAACACTTGATCGCTGCATGCAACTCCTAGAGAAGCAAAATTAGATATATTCATAGAGGAGTTAAGTCCAATTATTCAAACCAATCGGGCTCAACCTCTCTATACTTTGTTGTTTTGCAAACTTAGTACCATGGTGGAACCAACTTGGGGAGAACGAGTTCTTATAATAATTCGAGCACCCATTTCAAACGCATATCCAATTTTTGCACAGCAGGGTTATGAAAATCCCCGAGAAGCAACCGGTCGTATTGTCTGTGCCAATTGCCATTTAGCTAATAAGCCCGTGGATATTGAGGTTCCACAAGCGGTACTCTTATTATGTTCAAGCTCCACTTGATGAATATGGTGAGTGATATAACATATAATAGTTTTAGGTTAAAATAATCAACAATTTAATCATAATTTATTAATAAAGGTTAGGATAAGATTAAATTTCATTAATTCTTGATTCATTACTTATTTTATGCATATTTTGTTTAATAGGAATCAAGAAAAGAAGGAAAGAAACAGAATCAAGTGTCACAAAAATAAAGCAAAAGAGTTTAGTTACCCTAATTAACTATATGTGGAATTATAAATAGGGACTTAGGAGGTCAAAAGAAGAACACACAAAAATACAGACAGAAACGCAGAGGAGAGAAGATCAAAGCCAGAATTAGAAGAAGATTAATGTTTCTGCTCTCTTTGTATTTCTTGAGGTTAGACATGAACATGTTTAGCTAACTTTCTTTATTGTGGTTAGGACCAAGAATCAATGTGAACTCCTGTGTAATTTGATTGGTATTAATATGAGATTATTATGATTACTTTGTTTTACTCTGTTCTACATTGCATCATTCTTTATTAGATTTGGTCATTCTATTAAAGTTTTGAGGATTAGAATTGGTAATAGGGATGTTGGGACTTTAATTTCTTACATGAGTACAATAACAATTTTTATATTGCTTAGGGATGTATGATTGCAAAATTTTTATGATGTATTCTTTAAATGCTTAGCTTAATAGGAATTGCTAAGAAATTAGGATTTCTGATTGGGTTAAATTGTTAAGGAATTAAGATTTAACTAAATTTGGAAAGATACATCCTCTAAGTAATTAGAAGTAATTGAATTTAATAATCAATTCAAGTGAAAGAGGTAGGAATCAAAGGAGATTATATTCTGACCACAATTATTTCTCTTAACTGCGTCACAATCCATTTAAACTTGCTTTTAATTTCTTAAATTTTTATCATTTATTTAATTCATTTAATTCCAAAATACAACACAACATTATTCTCTTAAAACAATTTAATTTTTTTCCAAATCACAAGTTACGATAAAATTAGAAATCAATCCTTATGGATACGATATTCTACTTACTCGCTCTATTAAATCAAGAGAGTTGCATATGTTAATATCGATACCATATAGTAATTGACACAGCTTCTATTTTTTCTTGCAATAAAAAGAGTGACGTGAAATGCAATGTCTTCGGCAGACCTTATGTATCCATAAACTTGATAACTTCAAGAGAGAGAGAGAGAGAAAATGAAGAAAAAAAAAACGATTAATTGAGATATATGATGAATAAAAAGCCTTTTATTTTTATCTTGAATGCGTAGTATCAAGGAAACGTACAAAGAAGTCCAATTCTCTGTCCACAATACAGGCTTATTGGGGGAGTTTGGTCCTGTAAAAGTTTCTCCACATCTCATCCCGTTGCGTGTATTAATCTGCATATAAAAGCAAAACTCAAAAATAAAAATGTTGCTGCCAACATATTATTGAAAAATCTTCTAAGCAAAATTATACTAAGAAATTGATTTTTTAAAGAACAAAACTACCTTTGTAATTAAAAATGTCTAAATTTTTTTAAATAATCAAATAATATTCTTGGAAAAGTAACTTTTTAACAATTTCCTTACAAGTGCACTACAAGGTTCAGAAACCTATGAGATTTTAGTGCACTACATGGTTCAAAAATCAAAATACTCATTTGGCAGGAATCATACCTGTGACAATATAATTGGGCCTCTGACTGCATCAAGGAAACGTACAAAGAAGTCCATATAGAGCTACACATTAAAATGCATAATTAATAATAAATAAAAAGGTAAAAGAGATACTATAGTAGTCATTTATAAAATTATTTTAATCAATTTCTCCAATAAATTTAACTTAATTATTCATTTTTGGAAGAAAAAAAATAGTTTGAACTTCTATTATTAATTGGTATGCTTACTTTCACAAAATCAATTTTTTTGTGTATAACGACAATAAAATTTTGTACAAACTACTTATATTTCTTACCACTAGGCCAATCCCAGGGCATACTTTCACAAAATCATTTGAGTTTTGTATGAGTAACGTTATATCCTCTTATAAATAAAAAATAAATATATTTAATATCTTTAAAATATAAAACATATTGAATATTTATCATACAAATAAAAGTAGAAGAATTAATAGGAAAATATTATAGGAGAATTTAAAACTATTCATTTTATAATAACCTTGAACGGTTCATTGTCAGTTCGGTATACAATGCCAGGAACATCATGTATCCAAAATGGGAATCCCCTGCAAGTACATCACAATTAATGAGTCCAATTGATTAATTTGGATAAAGCAGAGTTGGATGGTATATAATATATATATATATATATATATATATATATATATATGTTTTTTTGAATTCATATATAAAAATAATAATTAATTTTACATTAATTAATAAAATTATTTGATATCATTTAATTGTTTCAATCTTAAAAGTAAAAAAAAATAAGATCATTTCTAAAATATCTTTCATTGAAATTGTGTATCATGAATAAAAAGGAATTATTAAAAATAGAATTACAAGGAAATGAATGGTGTTTTAAAAATAAAAACATTAAATAAAGTCAAATTAATTAGATTTATTTATACTCTTATTTAAGTTCAACATATAAAATCTTTTTTTACTTATATAAATTTAGAGGAGACAGGAAAAGGTCCAGCTTATTTTAACCGCGCCCAAAACTTTCTTCGATCCAGCTAGAAAATAGGAAGAGATCGAGAGGATTGAAGGGAAATTCAAATTACCCGTATGTCCATTTACTTTCGATATAAGGTCCAATACTGAGGCACACATATAATGATATAATCCTTGAACTTGGATTTCCTTTATGAATCTCACCAAGTCATATCTACCGCTGAAATCATACTGCCGTATGTATTTAATTTGTAAATACTTAATTTGCATGTATACCATACACTACGTACAGGTTAAATTAATCTCATTCCCATTTTATTTGAACAGTCAAGTCAGTTGACTTCTTTACTTTCAAATACAAGTTGTTGAAATTCAATATATATTGTATCTATTATTTTTTGTTATTTTAACAAATTAGAAAGAAGTGGATTAGGATTAAAAAGAGAGAAAATTAAGTAAATTTTATCTAATAAAAACGAAAAATATTTAATGTTCGTTTGAAGAATATATATATATATATATATAAGGACACATGTGAGAAAGAGAAAAAAACTTGCCCATGTTGAGGCTCATGTAGATTCCAAAATACTTAAATACATATGTCTGAATCACGTCGAGTCCTCCTTCTTTTGCTTTAGCTATCAACGCTGGTCATCTGCAAATAGAAGGATTTTATCAAAATTCCTCATAGTCCTCTCTTTGTTTTTCTCTACCGTCCTTTTCTGGCTATTCATGCAAAAAAAAAAAAACCATCGATAATACCATGCTTATTATATCTTAATTCAAACAATCAAACCTTCCAACCTGGGTTTCTATTGTCTTTGGTACACCAAATTGAAAGATAATTTAGGTTACTATTTCTTAAGAATCCATTGTGTTGATTCAGTGCATTTTGTTTAACCATTAGAACTTCCGTTGAATCAGATTTCATGTTTTTTCATCGACGAAAATCCAAGTTTTATATCAACTAAAAATAATATCAAGATAAAATATATAAGTGAGGATATAAGTTAATTTTTAGGGTTGACTTAGATTCAAACCTATATTCTATTATGGTATTAGGTTTTATATATAATGTATGCTTAGGATCTATATAGAAAATAGATGAAAAGGAATAAAAATATAAAGAGAATAAATATGTAGTAAATATAAATATGAATTAAAAATTATTTTATTATTTTTTATCAAAAAAATATTAAACTATGATTTGTTTATTATTAAAAAATATAATAAATCATCATGTGAATCTACAAAATTTACCTTATCATCATATCGTGTGATATTTCATATCCACTCTTCGTGATTTATACAAAAATCGTTTTCAATTATAAACATTCAAAAGAAAATGATTAAATACTGATTAATTTCTCGTTATCTTGATTAATTTACAAAATTACGATCTAGCCAACCTAAAGAATAATGCAAACGCAAAATTAACAAATATCATAATTCGATTATGTACTGCATATACCAGCTAGACTTAATTTGTTCTTAGTGCATGCCAACTATATATACATTTTAAGACACAAGTCTCCAAAAATGTGGCATTGGTATCAACGTGAATCAAGTTCCAAACAAAACACATGATAAAGCCAGTTGTTTAAGGCCGTCTTATCAGAAATCAAGCCTCCATTAATTCATGAAGTCGTCTGAACTATTGGACACACATAAAAGCAGGAAAAGTCTGAAAGAATGTACCGAACACACCGATCGACCAAATATATATCTCGTAAGAAAAGCAATACTAAAACCTATTTATGTTCAACTAACAGCTTCAGCTTTTTATGACATTGTATTAAAGTTTCTATTTATATAAGTTCAATTCTTACTACTGTTACTACCATTCTTCTCATAATAAAAAAGTTAAGTTTCAGCATATAAGTGAATTTTTTTATTTATTTATCTGCCAGCCAATATTAGTGGTAAGTTTTTGTTAGAATATTAACGGGAGATTCAAGCACACTGTCTTTTCTTTCTTCTCCCTTCAACTCTTAATTATAAACCTTTTTCACAACTATCAAATTAATCTTATAACTTCACATGAGTTGGCTTCATGACAATTCTAACCCTCGCACATACATATATAATATAGAAGATGAATTGATGATGAATTGCATGTGAGTGGGATTGAATGAAATGCCGTTCATGAAGAGGAAATTAAAGGCATTATTATAATTACCTGAGGAGTGCTGTGAGGATAGTGAATGGAACCGGAGAAGAGTATTTCCTCTGGCCATCAATGATAAGGGATCTTCCATCATATGTCAAAAACCCTAGCCGCAGAATTACCAAAGCCACCCAATTTTCCATCTCCGATGACTATTCTCTCAGAGACAAGACAAGAGACTTGGTTTTGCACGTACCTCTCTTCTCTTCTCTCTGAACCTGTCAGGCATATATGTATTTATAGTAAAATTTATATGTAACAAATTATACGACAGCTTCAAAATCTTTGATGGGGTACCAGCCAGTGGCATTAAGAAAGTATACGACTTTATTAGAAATTAAAGTAGACTTTATTGTATTTTTTCATACCCCTCTTACATAATGGAAATATGTTTTCGTTTACAACGTATTTTTATTGTATATTCTTTTTCATCCCTCTTACAAACAAAAATATGTTTATATTTTATTAATTTTTGGATCTTGCTATCTAGTGTTCTTAGGATATTGATTAAAGAATCAAAATAATAAAGTATATATTTAACATAAAATCATAGGATAGTGTAAAAAAATTATATACAACATAATTTTAGGCATTCCAATAAAATATTTTTTGCTTTTAGTTTTGTAATCAATGACCTAAAGGCCCTAGTTACTGGTTAGAATTTGTCTTAATTTTTACGAAAAAAATTATAACTAATTGTAGATATAAGTAAGAGGGTGAGAATAGCAAACCCGTTGTGGTTTTCAGCATAATATGGGTCAATTCAATCTTCAATAGGTGCTAGCCCGTTAACTATGATGAGTCCTAGCCCAGTTAGAGCTTTGTCCATTATATTTTTTGTCGTTGAGTGAACAAGGCAGAAAGTAAGCTGGAGTCGAAGTTGGTAGCTTCTAGCTAGTGGGAAGGATGAAGAAGCTTCCTAGAAGGTGCCAAACTTACTAGACAACAAAATGTTCATATCCCTTTGGACCTGTTGCCTCTTTTTCTACACCCAAGTAGGTTCACGATTGACAAAGATGTTTCTTAACCATGTTCATTAAACTAGTATATCTTTATTTAATTTTAAGCAAATAGTTTATTGAATTTGGACCACTAAATAGACGGCGGCGAGCATGTATCATGATTATGTATGGAGCAAAAGGAGGTAGAAACCTTGGTGCTCAAGTATAGACGTAGATGCCATTTCATAATACTGTGACCAAAGGAAAATTTCAAGGACCAAAAGCTGGAGAAAATCTTTTTCAAATCATATCCATAAGCAGACAAACTAGCATGACGGCTTGATTCTTTAAAATTATTCATTATTTTAAGTCAACAGTTAGTCGGGTAAATTCTTACGCATATTAAGTGTTCACACACTTCACACTCGGTCTCGCATGCGCATTCTCTAAATTTAATTACTTTTAATAAATTAGATAAAATATATTTTTAGTGCATCAAAATTTAATATATATTTATTATATGATTAAAATCTCTGATTAAGAATTAAAACTACATTACTTTTGACAAATAGGGGAATTAAGTATGTATTTAATTCCTCTATTTTAATAACGATGTTTATTGTTGCAGAAGAAAAACAATGTGTATTGTTTGATTAACGGTGTGTGGTTTACTAAGAAAAGGAAGTTTAGTTCACCAATAAATACTACATAAGTAAGTTTTTGATGTGCAGGGGTAAAAATGAAAAGGTCAAAGGAGTTTCAACAGGGGAATGGATGGAAGCTGGCCAATTGAAAAAACAAATAAAAGAAGAAAAAGCAAGAGGATAGCAACTTGATTGACCAAAGGGGAAGCAAAAAGGTTTCAATTTGACAAAATCAGAATCCCAAGGGCCAAAACATGAAATATGATTCCTGACCTCAACCAATCAATAGGTTGTATGAGAAAGGACTTGTCGACGGGTCTAGATCACTGCATTACGAGGTAACATCCAGGTAGCTTCCACATTAGAACAACGTCCTTATCCACGTTCGCCCAGGATCACCAACCGGAACTAGGTTTCACATTCGTTTTATTGTTTCTGAATCCATTTTCTAATCCCCTACGTAAGAATGTTGGCGCAAAAATAAATTATGCATATTAGTAGTATATACCAAATGCATGCAACTTTGAATAATTTATCCAATGTACTCCCTTCCCACTTATATCCTTTCAACTAAATTCACGTTTTTCAAGAAAAATAATCAACTTAATTAATTATATTAAATTTATTAATTATTTATAATATCATTTCAAAATTATTTTTTTATTTTTATATTCTTTTAATTATTTCTCATTAATGATTAGAGAATAATTAAATAAAAATATATAAAAAATAATTATTATATTTAAAAATTTTAAAAAAATATTATAAAATAGACAAATAAATTTATGAAAAAAAATATCTTATAATTAAAAACAAAAATGACATATATTTGACCTCATACCTGTTACTAGTATCATACTATCATTCCTATATATATATATATATATATATATATATATATATATATAAGTACCAAACTGTCATTATTAATTAGTGCTATAAAATTAAGCAAGAGGAGGGCCTAAAATTTGAATGTGAATCCTGTTTACTGTATATTACGGAAAGAGAGAGATAAATAAAAATAAAAATGAGTTTATTAAACTTTTTATCATTTATTTATTTTTCGCAAAAATTTATGGAGAAGATCAGAAGATACGCACACCTAAAATTTGTGCGCGCGTATTGCCGCCTTAATTTGTGTGCTGTGCTATGTTTTGGCCGCCGGAGAAGTGTGTAATTTATCAAATGAGCCTCACAAGTCACACCTAATGGTCAAAGCACTAGTGAAGAAGGGCAATAGCCAATTTAAGTAATCAGTGTTTCAGGGAAGGATATTCGTCCCAGTTTTAATTTAAAGTAATCATATACTATTAGTACTTTATTAGAGTGTCTTTTTTTTTTACAAGAATATGCTTTTAAATTTTTTAAAAGTAATTAGAGAACCAGTTTATTCGTTTCAAATATTTATATAAAAATAGTGAAAACGTTAGAATTGTTTTCTTGTTATTTTCTGTATAAATTTTTAAATGATAATAATATGATATTTTATAATTATTAATAAAAAAAGAAAATTCTCAAATTAATCAGAATTTTAAATCTTAAAAAAATGAAAGGAGACATCGGTCAAGCAGGAGAATTGAAGAGTACAATGTTGATTTTTCACTTAATATGGTCTCGTTCATTAATCCTGATAAGGCGATTGAAAGACAAAGTGAATATATATATATATATATATATATATATATATATATATATATATATCCAACTTGATTTCCCGTTTAGATTATTTAGGGTGTGTTTGGAAAAATCGTTAGGTTTAATTAACATAACATGTTTTTTTTAATCCACAAATATACTTCTTTTTTTTTTGGTTTTGAACTTTGGAACACATGAACGAACGTTTGCTACCTTGCAACAACAAACCAAACAGACACTATACTCTTCAAATAATGTTGAACTTAAGGCACATATTGAAACAATAGAGCAAAAGGAACAATGTAACAATAATTATGGTAGTACAAGCCATTACCAACATTGCTAAATCCTTGTCATGATCACAACCCCGCCGCTTTGACGAGGATTACAAAGAGAATTTAAGCCTTTATTTTTGTTATTACTATGTTTATATATTATAATTTTTAGAAATTTTAATAACATTTCATTTATATGTTTGTTATTTATAATATTTATATATTCAAAAGTAATTTATTTTAATATAATCTAAATTAAAAATTATTTAAAATAAAATATTAATTATTATGGATGAAATATTTATCAACGGTTAGTAGTTATCAATAATTATCAAGGATTTTTCTTGTGTGGGTTAAAACAATCTAATGGTGGCTAAACCAGTGATACTAACAACTTCATTTTGTCTCTTAAAATGTTTTCTGACGCATTCAATTTTGTCAAAACAATGACCATTAAATAATCATCGAAAAACAAAACTGACCAACAATTATGAAGTTTCTCGATTCTTGTAGTGAATAAAAATACAATCCGGGTAATAAAAGTATTTGAGAATAACTCCAAATTTTTTTTTCACGATGGATTCACATTTCCATAAGATTTCAAAACCTAGTTTTGGAGGAAAAACAATTAAAAGTATTTGAGGAAAACAGTTTTTTATTAGCATTTTTTTTTTCGGGCATGGATTCCATATTTAATGAGACGATAACATTAAAATCATTTATGAGCTGTAGCATTTTTCTTAAATCAATCAATATCAAGCAACAATTCGTGATGCTAGAAAGATTCGCTTCTCGCTGTTGTATTTTGATTTTATTTGACCTCATGAATGGAGTTTGAAAATTGAAGAATTTTATTTTTCTGAATTTCGCATCTGAATATGAGATAAACAAAAAAAAAATTGTATGGTGAGCTCTCTAATAATTCAAGTGCATGCTGATACACACATGTAATAAATATTTTTTTTACTTTACCACTTTACAATAGTAATACAGTAGTTAAAATTTCCGGGTAGACAAAAACTCACAATGGCCACCTTAGGAATATAGGAGTGTATGGAAAAGAAAAAGAAAAATAAAAAAAAAATCTAGAGCAGTTTTTAGAAGGGTCAAATAGAGGTACACGTGGCAGGGGATAATTGGGCAGAGAAAAAAAGTGGGTCCAACAGAGCAGAGACTGGTAGACATGGTGTCGACTCAAAAAAGACAGAGGCGCTACGATAACCGTCAACGATTTTACCAAAACAGGGTGGGGGGCTGTGACGTGAGCAATGACAGAATCACCTATCGAGTGGGGCACTAAAACGCGCCCCACCACTGAGGTTTGCCACGTGCTGGCTGCGGTGACCTTTACTGAGGGCTAGGTTCGAAGTTTGGAGGACTTATCTGCCCTACATAGCACCTTCCTCTACCCACGTGCCTATAAAGCACAACCTTGACCCTCTCTTCCCAAGTTCCAAGTCGCAAAGAACGAAAGAAGTAACACTAGAACACACAAAGGAGAGAAGAAACGCGAATGCAAGGAGAATTCGAATTACCACCCGGGTTCAGATTCCACCCCACTGACGATGAGCTTGTGAATCACTACTTGTGTAGAAAGTGTGCTGCACAAACCATTGCTGTTCCCATCATCAAAGAAATCGATTTGTACAAGTTTGATCCATGGCAGCTTCCAGGTACCTTTTTCTTTCTTTTCTCACTCTAGTCTCTATATTCTTTTGCCTTTTTTAATTTCAATAGGGACTTAATTCTAGTACATTTTTTTTTCTCCACCTTAAAGTCCTATAATTTATGTTTTTATGTACAGATATGGCTCTTTACGGTGAGAAAGAGTGGTACTTTTTCTCTCCTCGAGACCGAAAATACCCAAACGGTTCGAGACCGAACCGGGCGGCCGGAAGCGGGTTCTGGAAGGCAACCGGAGCTGACAAACCGATCGGAAAACCGAAAGCCCTTGGAATCAAGAAGGCCCTTGTGTTCTACGCGGGCAAAGCCCCAAAGGGAGTGAAGACCAATTGGATCATGCACGAATATCGCTTAGCCAACGTCGACAGATCCGCCTCAAAGAAAAACAACACCACCAACAACTTGAGGGTATGTCCCGATAACAATCTTAATAATAATAAGATTCTTGCTAATCAATATCGTTAGGTATTGGTTGAGGAATAAAAAAAAATATTTAATGTGAGATAGCGTTAAAAATCATTAAGACATAATTTTATGTGTTTTAATTAAAAAATTCTTTTTTAATTTTTTAACTAATATCTTAATACCAGGGATTAACAAAACTGTTTTAATAATATTTCAAAGTTTGGTCAGGTAGAAATAATATGTGATTTGAACAATTTTTTTAACTGTTGTGTGCTTATTGGAATGGCAGCTTGATGATTGGGTTTTGTGCCGAATTTACAACAAGAAAGGGAAGATTGAGAAGTACAATGGTGTTGCGGTGGTGGATCAGAAAGTGGCTAAGTTATCAGAAGAGGAGGTTCAGTTCCAGCACGAGACCAAGCCTCAGATCAATATGTACGGCCACGATGATTTCAGGAACGGCCAATTGTACATGGACACGTCGGATTCGGGGCCGAGGTTGCTCACGGACTCCAGCTGCTCCGAGCACGTGGTTTCGCCGGATGGCACGTGCGAGAAGGAGGTGCAGAGCGAGCCCAAGTGGAATGATCTCGAGTTGGGCCCGGACCCAGTTTCGGGCTTCGATTTTAATTTCATGGACCTGACCTCAGATGACCCTTTTGCCCCTCAGGTTCAATACCAAATCAACCATCTCTCGCCGTGGCAAGAAATGTTCCCGTACCTATCAAAGACATTTTGATTTTTTAGGGTCAATGGGACCCCAAGAAGGAAATACGGGTCGCATTTATTTGTAAAATTCGTTAAAAAAACAACAACAAAAAAATCACATTCAAGCGTACCTGCTATACTACTGTACCTAACTACTGCTCGTGCCGGCTTTGGTCTACACGTGTGGTGACTATTATCTGTTCTTGGGATTGTTAAATTTGACTGCCATTGATCACTAGGGAAAAATGAGATCATGGGTAACTAAAAATAAGAAAAATGATCTCAACTGGGTGAAAAAAGAAGATCCATTAGTTATGTTAGGAATTGTGTCAACATGTAAGAGGACTAAGGACTCCAGTAGAAAATTCTTGTTCCATTGCTATTGTAATAGGATTTTTTGTATGTCTGTGAAATAGTATACTATATATATATATATATATATATATATATATATATATATTTTTTTTTTTTTTTTAAATTTTCAAAGTAAGCAACAATTGAAATGAAAATGTAGAAAATTCTTTTTCTGCTTTAAAAATTAAAATTAACTTGCCTTTATGATGTTCTCTCACGTGTACTTTGGAATGGTGCTGCCTAGCATGGCCTTAATGTTTGGCAGCTTGAAAATAACCTGTGTCTGAGGCAAATGACATTATGGGAAAAGCAAAAACGATGTTGGAAGAAAACATCTAAGCAAGTAAACGCTCAAAACACAAAAGAGGTGCTGCATAGTGCGCGTACTTACTTACCAAAGGTGAAGACACGGTTATTATATTATTACACCCAAAAAAGAGAGAGAAAGAGACACAGATATTATAAAGTAGTGGTTCTTTATGTTATTTGATGAGAGGGCAACTTTTCTTTATAGAAAAATTATATTTCAGCTTTTGGGATTGTTATTTGTTAACTTTTTTTCTTTTTATGGCTTGGGGATCTGTATCTAAAGAAACCCGAGATATAGTAAGCAGTTTATGTGGAAGAGTTCTGATTCTTTCAAAGTGAGTCACTCTAAAATTAAAAAAATAAAAAAACATTATCTCAATCGGTAATAAGAAAATCTGGTCAATAGTATTTACGTATATATACATAACAAATCATGCACATGTTAAATATCAAAACTTTATTTTTTTATCAACAAAATAACTTATAAACTAATTAAATGAGCTTATAAGTTTCTCAGGAGCAAACGTATTTATCTTTACTTTAGAGGAGTCAAATCCTTAAATATGTTTAATTAATATTAAAATTTCACCTTAATAATCCATACTAACCTTTGATCGAATTTTTTTTTCGTGAATTATTGAGCGAAAACTCCAATTCTAATTAGAGAGCAATCACGAAAACACTTGAAGAACTGCAACTTAGTTTTTCGGCAGTCAAACTTTGATAGTTTTGAGATCGTTGAAAACTGAAAAGGAAGATCCATGAGATCTGCCAGGTAACTACAGAATATTTGATGTATACCCATAATGCATCAACTTGCATTGTGTTTACCCTTTAAGTTATAACTAATTACTTCGATAATCAGAATGTAACACTAATACAACAATAATATCCTTATCTTGATGGGACCTCTATACCTATTCCAATATAACGATATAGAATACACAAGACTGTATTCACAAATCACAAATGAACATACATTAGTATTTAATAGTACTATCACCCTGCTTTATAAACTGCAGGACAACATCATTCTCTTAATGATATACCATCCTTATGCACGGCTGAACTATGTATTTTTTATGATCAAATACTGACATCCCCGGATTTTGGAACACGGCTGCAATCTGCAGGTCCCCAACCAATCAACTGTTTCTCATTTTCAAACACCATCACTTTGTCTTGCATGGATATGTCTGCATAAACAATAAATACCAAGATTTACGTAGTGCAGAGTTTACACATCATTTTGATGCAAACTGCTCGTGAAGTTAGGAATTGTAATGCGAGTGGTATGGGAACTAGAAGAAAAGAGATAGTAACAACACAACAAAATTTCTACCTCCAACTAGATTCAGTTCCTCCAACCCTACTTCAGAGCCGTTTAGAATGCCAAGACAAACATTTCCCAGGTTCTGGCAGAACAGTTTGTTAGCATTCACATATGAAATGCATCAATTACTTAGGATAGCAGAAAAAAGTTAACATAGAAGATATTGATAGGTTAGAGTGTAGAACCCACAGATATTATCAGATAAGCTTCAGGAGGGATCTCAAATTGAGCTTTAACTCTTCCACCATGGGTGAAACTAAGTGCCACAGGCTTGAAGTATTTCCTGACTTCACGTAAGCTTGTGAAAGGTCTTTTACCGTGCCAGCAGAGAGATAAAGTCTGATCATCAGGTGCTACTTTTAAGGGCTTTCCACTTAATTCCTTATTCAGCTACATTTGGGAAATTGAACAAATCTTAAGTAAACTGCCATTATTTTCTGGCACAAAAGTATAAAATAAAATGCTCTTCTCCAACAAAATCCTTCTACTTTTAGTTACTTAGAATGAGCCTCAAGGGTATATGTTAGCAAAACCATTACTCAAGTTAAAGTACTTTTTATTCATTTATTTTCTCTTCGTACAATTTGAATCTTAATGATGAAACTGGCATGATCTTATAGAAGAAATGCCTTACGCTTAAGGAAATACTTCAAATATGAGAATATAGTGAAAATTGTTTTAACTGACCCAAGAAAGTAGTGCTTCGTAAGCATGAGAGTTGAAGTAAGTGTAAGAACTCCCAGTGTCAAAAACAGCAGTCAGACTTCCAACCCCAGTTTTCCTTCCTCCAAAAACAAGTTCAGCTGGGCCTGCTGAGTAATGTTTGCTGACACAAAGCACACAGAATTATGAATCATTAAGAACATGTGGAAAATGTAATTGAGCATCTGATTTCTTAAGGTGTACTTACGAATCTACTGTTGAAATCGGAGTCCAAGTCACTCGAGCAGAATCATATGCATTTCCAAAGAATATATACCCTCCTCCTTGTGAACTTAAACAGTGTCCAATCACATTTCGTACCAAGCCCTGACTATTCAACTGGGATATCAAGCTGGCCTTTCCCCTTCCAAGGCCAAGCAGTCCATCTAAGGGATGGTAAGAAGAAGGTGAAAATACTTGATCATATCCACATCTGTAGAAAGGTATAAAAAAGAGAGGTGCATTAGATAACTATTAAGAATTTATCAACAAAAATACAAAATGACACAAAGTGTAATCACCATGCGATGTAAAGATGACATGATCAAGCATTTCTGATCACACAACATTGGAGTGTTTTTCTGAAATTTTTCTAGGCAATACTAGCGTATTATCTAAAGATAATATATTCAATTTCTCAGGATTTCTGGTCTTCATAAGAAATTTGTAAGATTAAAAAAAAAAAAAAAAACAGTTTTACTCATCCCTGAATGGGAAACATATACCATGAAAAGCATAATTGTTCTGGTATTAATTATTTTAAATCTAAATATAAGTATGCATAACAATTAACACGCAAATTAACCAGCTTCATAGACTTGAGTAAGCTGCCACAAGGGTCCATTCTGAAGTTCTCACTTTCAATGTTCGTGTATTTCAACCTAATTAACTTGTACACATCATTCCAATCTGTATCGGTACTTGCTAATTACAATTGCAGTTAAGACGCATAAACAACTTTGCTGAGTATTTTATCTCAGGGCCTTTTTCTAAAAGAAAGCTTGCAGAAATGTCAATACATCAAGAAAACATCCATAGGCAAATAAAGTAAAAATGGTTGAGAGGTGGTGAAGCAAAGCTTGGAGAGTAAACTAACCCGAGAGCCATCCGAACTTTAAGTTGGACTCCATTGGTAAAGTTGAGAAGGTAGACGTCATTGAGAAGCACGCCGTAGGTTGAGTACTGATCTGCATAATTAATTTCATAGTCACATTGATCAGGGTGTTCACAGTTGTAGTCCTCAGTGGGTTGCAAGGATGCACAAAGGGGATCCCTGCAGGGAACAAAGTCATTGCTGGGCCTGTAGAGTGGATGGGGTGTCTGAAAAATAAGCAACAAATTCAATTCAACCAAACAAAGATTACATGTATCTCTACCTACATTCATACTTTCAATCTCTCAAGATTTGGCACTTCACATTGGTGTTGGCCTATTATTAAGATTCAAAAAGGAAATAACTTTAGGGGGATTTTCTTTTCATATAGGTAGTGAATATTACCTCAGAGCAATGGGTACAAGGGGCATCACATTGGAGCCATGTGAGATCACTACCCGTGTCCACGTCAAGAAAATAAGGCCTTGCTGGCTGACCGATATTGAGAGTAACATTATAGAACCTTCAAACATTGAAAATTGAAATCAACAAATGATTAATATTAGAATACCAATTTCCTTCACGCCATCAATATTTAAAGACGTTTCACTTTAGAAAAGAAATTATAAATGTCCACAAAAGATTACTTTTTGTTGTGAACAAATAACTAAAGTTGTTTTTTGCTATATTCTTATGGAAAAGTTTTGAACAAAGAGAACAACAAGCTATGTACCTACCCAACAGGATAAACGTTTCCATAAAGAGGGAACACAATAGAGGAGCCAGCAGGGTTCAATAGCCTTGGCCATGATGAAATGGTTTCACCTGGGAGAATCGAGTTCCTTCCACTTTTGTGTTTGTTACCACCAAACCAAGCTGAACAAGAAGACATGTTGAACAACACCATCACTGCAACCACCATCACCAGTTTCCCCATCTTCATCTTTTTTTTTTCCCTCTGTCTCTCTATCTATCCAACCAAACTCTTCTTTCTTTTAATTTGTTTATTTATTATTTAAATGTATGAATGAATGAAAGAAATTGAAGAGTGGAGGGGATTGAGTTTAAATAAAAATGGTTGATTCCTGTTGAAAGAGTTGGTTTTGTTCATAGGAATTGCTTTTGCTTCTCTAGTTGGTGTTAGTTTGTGGGAATATAAGTGACAACCTTGGATTGGGATTGGGATTGGGAAGGAACAACCTCGGCATTGGAAGTGGGATTGCTTCTCATGCTTTGACTTCTGGTTCCTTTCTTCCTCGTAAAGATTATCACAATTCACAACCCTTTAGAGTAGATGAAAGAATTGGGAGTTCAGTGGATATGAAGATGAAGAGAGGGTGGAACTGGAAGCACTGTACAAGAGACTCTTCATTAGCTTCTTGGAAACTTCTTCCTTGCCTCCTTCCAACACTGCAACCAAAATATTGTTACGAAAAATTAAATTATAGTTTTGACACGTTTTTCTTGGATTGCAAGTTGTTCTTTATTTATTATTTATTTTATACTTACTATCGTCAAATTTATGTGGGCTCATAATCACTATGGAAAAATATTAAGCACTATAAATTCAGAAATTCTTAAGTGTATATGAAGTAAGATATTTTCTTACTTTGATCCATTCATTATTCGTCATATTAGCAATCTACCTAGAAAAAATAAAAATTATCATTAATTTATCTAAAAAAATTAAAAATTGTCATTAATGTAGGAAACAACAATGACCCACAATGCTGACATGATGAACAATGAATAGATTAGAGTAAGAAAAATGTCTTGTTCCAGATACATCTAATAATTTTTCTTGTAAATTTTGTAGGCCCAAAGAGATGAGGTTAGGTCAAAGAGGAATTAGAAAATTACAAATCGAAATTTTTAATTAGTGGATAATTAGTTATTGATTTAATTAGCTACATGTGAATTAACTTTACATCTTTGACTCAATTCGCTTTATTATTTTTTGTTGACGACATGTATGGACTAAAATTTGTAAATTTAAGTTTTTAAAATGAATTTATAAAAGTATTTTTTAAGTCTTATTTTTTCCTAAATTAAATTTATAGGTAAAATTTTACTCTCGAGCGTATTTTAGAGGGATAACTAAATGAACGTATTTTAGAGGAAAAACCAAATAAAACCTTAAATTAATTTCATTCTCAAACGTATTTTTAAAATCGATTTAAGTTTTTGAAAATACTAACGGATAATCACCGTAAAAATTAGGAATATACTAAAAGGTAGTTGCGACGGACAAAAAGTATAACTGTATAAGTATAGAAGCAGGAGGCAGAAATTAACGGTTTTCTTATTTTATCCAGAGCTGAGTTTGAGTGTATAATCAAGTTCACCTTAATGTTTGAGCTGCTACACATCATTTAAGATTAAGAAGTCTTATGATTTGTTAAACCGACATGTATACAATATTTGGCAATTTAGTGTGTTGGATTTTATATTAGCACAAATATCCAAAAGTAAACAAAAAATTAATAATTATTGATTATTTCCGGACAAATGTTGGCTTTATATCAACGGAAAACAAAGCGTCGTAAATGACTTTTTTTTTTCTTTCATTTCATAGATATAAAATATTTATCAATTTTGATTATGATTAATTTTCTTTAAAAAATTTGACTGAATATCTTTAATTTTATTTTTTATCATGTTATAAATGAAAAATATTTATCAACTTATACTATGATTAAAACATTTTTAGTAAAGTTTTTCTTTTTAATTATTTTCTTCATTTTTAATTATAAGATTATTTTAAAAATATATTTTTTCATAAGATTCTTTCTAATTTCTAGATACATTAATAATTTTTATATTTTTTATTTAATTATTCTTTCTTTAAACATTAATAAGAAATAATTAAATGGATAAAGAGATAAAAAAATAATATTTTTAAAATAATAATAATTAATAAATTTAATACGATTAACTAAATTAACTATTTTTTAATGGACATAAATTAATTTAGATAATCTTACAAGAGAAGGAATACATATTTTTCATCCTAACATTTTTCTCTCCTCCTTTTATCTCTATACTCACTTTTTATATAAATGTTGTGAAAAAAAAAGTAAAAGTAAGGTTACTATAAAATAAACCGACTTACCAAAAAATGGTCGGACCGAAAGACAGTCTAATGCGTAAAAAGCATAAGAGATTCTGTTACTTCGATATCGCAATCAATAATTTAGAGCGGAATAGCAATCAAAGAACAAACTCTTGAGATTGAAAACTCGTGGGAAGAAATTGTGATTAAATTTTGCTACTTTGACCAAAGTGGGAAAGCCACGAGTTACTGCACTAGCACATTGTTTTAGTACATTCTAAATTTCTAACTAGCGAACATTAAGAAGAAGAAAAAAACGGACCTCATCATCCTTAAGACCTGCCCAAAAGAGCAAGAATAATTTGAACAATATTGCCACTGATAAGGGCCTTCAATAATTTTTCCTTCTGAGGTGTATACGGTGGGTATCTTATGGTAGAATCTGCATCAAAACTTCTATAGAGAACTGACTTCCTATGGCTGAAACTATCAAAAGAGAACTTTCCATGGTAACAACCCATTCCACTCTCTTCAACTCCTCCAAAAGGCAAACCACGAGTTGCAACCTGCATGCATATAGATAAGTGTCTACATATTTACACATTTAAGTGCATGTATACAGTAGCTTAAATTTTTCAAGGCTTAATTAATTTCATTTGATGAATATAAGTGCTCTGGATTTTCAGGTTACATTTCAATTTCATTGCATGCTAATACAAAATTAGGTTGCAAAGATATAGGCTCAATTTCATATAGTGCTTAATTATTTGCTCACTTTGTTATTTAAAGTCAACTTATATCAGTCAACCATCAGAAATTCTCTCATGCTAAGTTGAACCATTTTATGTATGCAAATGAAAGATGCCAAATAAAGAGAACATAACTTTTCTTTTTCCCTCTACCGATGGAGCACTATTAGAGAACAATTGAATTATGAAAATACGATCATAATTAAACAAAATTATGTTAGCATACGACAATTTTTCATGCATAAATTTTAGGAAGAGAATAACTACATGGATCACAGCGTCGTTGATGAGCATCCCTCCAGAAGATATCTTATCCACATAATCCTTCTTCAGCTGCTCATTGTTTGTGAAGAGATACGCAGCAAGAGGTTTTGGCTTTGATTTTATTATACTGTAGCAATCTTCTATGTTGTCTACCTGCAAAAATGTAAGGGAAATATAACAACTCTATGCTAAATATGGACAAACATATCAAGTCCTTCCATAGATAATTTCTGTAAGTGTAAATTCGATTGGAAATAACTGGGGGATGCAAAAGAAGTAAGGAAGATGGACAGTACATGCTAACAGTGTTTTATATTTGATAGGAGAAATCTTTCTGGACAAAATAATTGAACAATTGAGCATTTGAAGTAAGAAATCATCTTTTTAATATGTTCTCATTCACACAGTGTAACAAGAAAAAGAGAGGCAAGTTTCACAACTGGTGTTTTAGGGTCTGTGTCAGTTGTAACTAGGACTAGGAAACTGGTCAACAGGAATCAGTAATGGTTTATGCTAAGAAGTTGGAACAAAAGAATGACCACTACCAGATGGAAAAGAAAATAAATGTTAAAATTAAGGAAAAAATGTGTTTTTGATCCTTGAACTTTTGGCCAAACTTGGTTTTGTTCCCTATACTTTTAAATTGATGAATTTAGTCGTCCAACTTTTTTAAATATGTGAATTGAGTCCCTCGTCACATTTAAACTTAACATTTAGTGATAGTTTTTTACCGCCACAAAGTTGGAAGAGAGACTAAATTCACACATTTTCAAAAGTTGGACAGACTAAATTCATCAATTTAAAAGTGTAAGAAACAAAACCAAGTTTGACTGAAAGTTTAGGGAACAAAAACATATTTTCCCCTATAATAAATGAGACAAAATGTTTTCCCTGCATCAAGAACAGAGTTTTTTTCTTGACAAAGAACCATCATCCTTGTTAACAGGTCATAAATGTTAAATGTACTTTTTCATTGTGATCTAGTACTCACAGTGACGATTGGCATTATTGGCCCAAATATCTCCTCTTGCATTATCATAGCATCTTCAGGAACATCCAATATGATAGTTGGGGCAATTTTTCTGCAGTATAAAGGAAGAATTGATGTTATGATATTGTATAAGTATTATTTGAAATCTTAAAAATCAAAAAGGGAATGCAACTCACAATTTCTTCTCATCCCTCTGACCTCCTAAAACGATTTTGTCAGATACCTTATCCTCATCCAAGAGATTCACAAGCCGCGCAAACTGGTTTGGAGACACAATTCGTGACATGTCTTTTGACTCCATCGGATCTTTCCCAAAAAATTGTTCCAATTCTTCTTTTAAGGCATTTACCTGTTGAGTGAGGATTTATCAAGAGTAATATATTTTAATAGCACACAGAATTTTGTAATATTGAGGCAACCTTACCAGCTTTGGGGCAAACTCTTTTCTTGTGATGATATAATCAACAGAAATGCATGCTTGTCCACTATTGCATGCCCACTTGCCAGCTATTATCCTCCTAGCAGTAACCTGAAAATTCAATGATTGTTATTATATGAAATTATGTCTGTGTAAATAACGAAATTCATTGATGATTTTACTTGTAAGTTGACATCTGATTCAACAACAGCTGGGCACTTTCCTCCGAGTTCAAGAATCACTGGTGTAAGATGCTTTGCAGCAGCAGCCATGACAATGCGACCTACTCTAGCACTACCTGCAAAAAGCTGGTCTATTATGCATGGAACCTTGTAATGAAGTAGCCAAGTAGGCATGTTAAATGAACTAAATACATGTGACTTTATAATCAAGTGAAAGCTTCAACTGTGTCAACTCAAATTTGTTGATGCAACTTATGCTAAGTAATTATAGAATTAGACATTTATATGAAATGGCTTAAATTATAGCCAAATTTCATACAGCTTCAAAAGAAAATGATATCCAACAATTGGAACATACCATTAACACTGATATTTTACTATTCACATTGCATACAGTCTTTGAGACTATGGATCTGTTTGTAATGCTATTATCTTGTAGGATATTATCATATTGATACAATATTAGAAGAAACATTACCTGTATAAAGTATCTTATCCCACTTCTGATCCAGGAGTGCAGTTGTTTCAGGAATAGCCCCTTCAACAACTCTTATGGTAGAGTTGTCTAGATATTGTTCGATCAAATTTGCAAGCAGTGATGATGTTGCTGGAGAAATTTCTGATGGTTTCAGGACCACAGCGTTACCCGCAGAAATGGCTCCAATGACTGGATCCATGGATAACACTGAAGATAGGAAATAAGAACCAATCAATGGAAAGGAAAGGACACGGAAAAGATGCCTAGTCAACACATTAGATAGTGACAAGTCATGATTGGTGAATATCAAAAAATTATGTTGATATGGAGAAGGGTGCAAAAGTATAATAGACTTGGCTCTAATTTATTGAAAATTTAAGCAAGGCAACATTAACCTCTGACCAAATTCATATACAGAAAGCAGAAAGAATTTTAGAGCTTGAAATAACTGGTGAAATTTGAAATATGACAAAGAAAACTTAAAAGAGTGCAAAAGGGCTTTATTTACAGGACAAATGCATCCCACTACAAGAGCTCCACAGTGATGAAATCGATTGAGATGAAGAGAAGCTATTCTCAATAATAACCAAATGCAGTTTAGATATGTGTATTGTGTGAAAAGGGAAAGTCTTCTACATACAGAAAGGAAAGTTCCATGTTGAGATGACCAACACAACCCCCAGTGGTTCTGGCACAATCTCTGCTGATGATGGATATGTCGTGATTGAAGTATTCACCTAAAAGGATAAAAAAAAAAGCTTGGTTGTTAATTAATAAAGCCATGTTGAAACTTGTTGTGTTTTCTTGGCAATTTACCTTCTCAGGCTTCATCCATTCTTTCAGCTCTTTAAGTGCTTCACTACATGAGGATTTAGCCTGGGAAATCTGCATTAAGAAACACTTACATCAAATCTGGTGACCTGATGATGGTGAGGCTGTGGAGAAGGGAATGGAGAAAAAGCAAAATGAAAGAATTCCATAAATTAATGGCTAACAGAAGGCATATAAATAAAATTATAAAAGCAAGAAATTGAAGACCTCAGTTATAAATGCTTCAAGTCGAGGTTTAGCAAGGTCCTTATATAGAGCTTCAGTAATTTCCATCTCTTTCTCTTCTAACATCTTAGCTATGGCCTCCAACTGGGAAACCCTCCATTCATAGCTCTTTGTCCTGCCTGAATCAAAGCTCTTACTGAGCTCTTTAACAAGCAAATTAGCCTTCTCTCCATCAAACACTTGCTTCTCTACTAATTCTGGCACCACTGATAGAGTTGCAGAACATCTTCACAAGATAAACCATATATATATATATACATGCAAGAAAACCATATGAAAATAACATCATAGTTAAGCATACACAATTAAAACACCCCATGACCAAAAGGTGGAGGGAGAGAGAGAGCTTACGAGAATGAAGAGAAAACAACACAACGGAAGTGGAAGTGAAGTTGCTTTTGAAAGCACTTTCTGGTTAAATGGCCTCCAAAGGCTCTTCTACCAACTGGGGCACTGTTATTATGAAGAACTGGAGTAAGAGGCTCACCAATTAGGATGAAATTGTAGTTTTATTTTTTCAACATATTTTTTGCAATTCTATTATTTTATTGGGTGATTTTTGTAGTTGCATTGATCATCTTTGTTTTTATATCACAGAATAAATAATATATGAATAATCACTGGCTTAATGAATCAAAAGGTAGGAAAAAAATAAGCTCAAACGTTTGAAAACATGTACCTAGCAGCAAGAAACGGCCCAAGGCAGAGGCTTTTCATTGTAGAACAAGAAGCAGAAAGAAAGATCTTTGGTAGTGATGTCTAAAATTAGAAATAAAAGAAGCTGCATTAAACTTGCATTTATATATATATATATATATACAAAAGCAGAAATGGAATGAGTTCTCAGCCATGAAAAATAGGAAGATAATGTTTAACACATTTAAAGACTTGACACTGATCACGTGTAATTTGACAAGGACATAGCCAAAAATAAGAGAAACGTTTTAGACTTTGTTAATTTAGCAATGAGAAAAAAAAAAAAAAAATCTTGTTTACATAAGTCAAGTTTGGTAATGGAGTGGCTGGGATTTTATGTCGTACGCGAACTCACGTAGGTCTCTTAAATCCTAACCGTTCCATGCATGCATCACAACCTTTGGATCAATTGATCAAAGCCCGTGAAAAACATTAGTAAATACAATAATTTATGTACTGTGGTAGGTAAAGACAAAAGTATAAATAAAGTGACAATCACGATACAGAACAGTGGCTTTGTTTTGTCTACCTTCCCCATACAATAGACATAGACACGTTTGAAAATTGGCCACGTTGCAACCCACAATCAAAATGGGGCAGTTGTTATTGTGGTATTTTTATTATAATTAATATAATTGAATGCATAATTAATTTTTTTTAACCAGATATATCCCAGTTCTTATTTGACAGAAAATTAATCATGTCTTACTTAATCGATTTATTTTGACATAAAGTGATATCTTTAATTATCACTTCATACTCAAATTAAGAATTGAATCATAAACTTTAATTAAAAAATTAAATATCAAATCACACTTGTATCAACAACTTTTTATTTAAATAATTAAAATTTACTCTACGTCTCTACCTTCCACTTTAGTTCTTTTTTCTTTTTCTTCTTTTTATTGATAAGACTTCCGCTTATGTTTTTCATCCATAAAGTAGTAACGGATAACATAGCTCCCTATTCAATCAAGTTATTCATAAGATATTTCGAGAGTTCTATTGGATAAAAGAAGATTATATATCCATTAACTTGTAAATCCACTATTTCAACTTTTATCCTACATATTATATTATTATTTATGAATATGCAGTTATGTGGTCCTCCACTAGTGTTGATTGCAGAAAACTCAGCTCCAATCCCAACTTGTTATCAGAAGTTTTCTCCACACCATTTTAAAGTTTCGGTTGAGTATTAAACAGTATCCTCCATTAAAAATTGTACTAAGTACTAATTCAGTTAGTTAGTGTTCCACCAATTTCAAAGGGAAAGAAAGAAAGAATGTGGCCCCGGTACGAACTGAAGCATCCACGGAACTGATATTGCCAACCTTTTGCTTTTGGAAGTGTCCCTATGAGGATTTTGCAGTATATTCCGTTAATGGTTTTGCAGTAATTTTTTTGAAAAAGGGAAACATTTTATTTTCTAAAAAAATAAAAGGGTGTTGAAATGTGCTTTGCTAATGGAAGTAACCAAAAATACAGTCTCATGTGCAAGAAAAAGAGTGATAGTTTTGATGGCTACCCATTGGCAAGTACCACAATATTATATTTATTTAACGAATGGTTTGCACTTTGCAATTTCTCTAGTTTGGATTTTTTTCATGACCAACCAAGTCGATAAGGAGCCCAGAACTACACATGTTCATCCTCATCAATACAATGTTGTGTGCGTGAAAGATCTGAAAACAGCTAGAATTCAGAAATCTAGCTTGCAAATAACATAATTATTATTTTGCATTGAACAAATATGAGAATATACCAAATAGACTCATAAGTCGTATCATAATGAAGATCTATTCAAAATCTCAAAATTCAAGATAGCGAGAAAATGTTAAGAAGTGATGGAAAGGGTTTCTTTTTTTTTTTGTCCAAGAGGGACAAAGGACTTAACAAAGATCTAAAGCACAGTACTATGGGATCATGTTGTATGGGCACCATGGGTCCTTGAAGCCCATATTCCAAAGACAAGAAACCAGAAAACGAACAAGGTTGCCCAATAACGTGCAGGTCCGCACTTGATTCTGGTAAGCACAAACTGAAATAACCAGAAGTATACCAAAGAAACAATTAGACTCTGGCACTGGGATTGAAATAGATAAAGTGCAGTTATGTATATGCCACTAAGATCCAGCATGTTCTGTATCTTTTTAATAGTTCCTGCCATCATAATTTTGGAAATAATTCATTCAATTATTCAAAGAACCGTGCTGCTAATTGAGAAGAAATCTACTTATACACTCAGGGTCTTCTTTTATATTTCAATTATTTTTAAAAGCATAGTCAAGTTCTTTTCTTCTTCTAGTACACAAGAGACAATCTCACTTGAGTGGGATAGAAATATAATCAAGTTTGAATCCAGCCAAAAAAAACAAACAAATCTGAATAAAATTTCTTTAACAAAATATGTGGGGAAGCAAAAGGAAGGTACACAAAGTACTTACAAAGCGGAAGAAAACCATAACAGCTAAAGCACAAACACCTCCAAGTAAGATATGAAGACCACTTCTAGCCGGTTTCTGGACAACAAACACGGTCAGTATTATGCATATGCCTCTAACAAAAATCAATAGGGAAGAAGCAATGTATATATACACAAACTCGCATAAGTGAGTGTACCAAAAAGCAAAGAATGCAATAAGGCTGCTTAATCACTCAGCCATCAAAAATAGTCATTAGTTCCTCTCTTGAAGTAGCAATGCGTAGACCAACAAATCAAGTTTTAGGAGCAGAAGCACCCTTAAAAATACAAGCATTACGTTTGAATCATGTTGTTACTAGAGCCTTTAAAAGTTAACTAACTACCGGTGGCATGTTCTGTAGTTAACCATCAAAAATTGTTCAAGCCTTCACACACAGCCAGTGCACCTTCATGCTTAAAAAAATTGTTCAAAAGGAAAATAACCACCTTGCAATGCAAAAACAATTGACCCGCTTTTCTAGCTAGATTTGATGTGCACACATCATACATATCAAGAGAAAGTGAGACGAGATTGCCCATGAAATTGCAACAAGTGATTTGTATTAATCTTGTTAAGCACCATGAACCAAACAAAAGACTTGATCTTGGAGGAACCTTTAGGGTTCTGGATGGGTTTGTTGAGGCTCAAAAGGAATCTTGAAAACTAGAAGTATATCTTAGAAACAAAAAAGAAGATATGCAAGAGAACTCTCCACAGAAATCCAAAGTCCAACTCTCCTATCATAAATGGCCGAGAGACATATACAATCAAGTTGGAACGAAATGGATTCTTGTTTCAAGTTTCGCTAACATTCAAAGCTACACTAACATGAAAGTCCCAATATAGAGATTGAATGACCCTAAATAGAATAAAAGCAGCTAACGGTGAATTGAGCAAAGTAGACTAGAGAGATGAAACTGGAAAGGAAAGGCCTCTAAAGTAGAAACATTCCCCACCCAAATGTTCTCCCAAAAGTTAATCCAGTACCATCATTCAAACTGAAAGAAACTAGTTGTCTAAATAAAAGAAATATGTCACCTGGGAAACAAATTTCAAGAACTAAAGTAAGTTGAAATAATGATTGTTGGGTTGGCATTACTTTAAACTAAATCATACTTGCTAGTTACAAACTTACAATATAAAACAAAAACTGAGACCCATTTTATTAGATATATCATAAGGACTTAATGTAAATATCTTATAGTAGCAACTAGCAACCACAAAAATGAATATACTTAATAGTTTACACCACAAACATAATCTGACCATTCAAGTATAATATAATTAACAATTTCTTCTTTCTAATTCTACTGCCCCAAATTGTTGTTTACCTTTCAATGTTATCAGTTATCACTGTATCAGTATGCACACATAAATGAGATTCTCAATGATAAATCTTAAGGTTGTGCTAAGATGGAGGAAAAGGTTATGAGTAAAGCTAACCCTTCTTTGGGAGTTTATTGAAATGTGGAGGAAAATGAAACATTATCATGTAATCCTCAAAACCCAATTTGGATTTTGGAAGACTTCAATCATCCAAATAAGGGAAAGGAAATTAGGAAACTTATTAGTTAATACTTAATCTGCTATTCTTTTTCCCTTCCCCTTTATTTTCTTTTTGATTTCTGTCATTCCCTTAATCCCTTCTTCTTCCAACTCCCAAATATAAACTAAAAATCTTCAAACTGCCCATGAAAACGGAGGAAGATGTGCTGTCTAAACTATTATGGAGCAGACCACTAAGTTTTCCATCATCTAGAGGTTTCAGCTTCTGACCTATTACCTATATATTAAACATTGACTATATGACCTTTAAAACCATGACTTTCTCTTTACCACATCACAGTAGCAGATAAGCTGTGGCATAAGACCCATATAGGCGATCATTATACAGAATGCCTGACTAAATTTCAACTCAGTGGTTAAACTAAAGTCCATTATTAATTTCCTTCCCCTTATTATTTTCATCATTCTTTCCAGTTATTGACTTTCCACCATGTATTTTTTTACTGAAAAATACTGGTAGAATGTTGAATAAGGATGAAAGCAACTTCTTTAAGTAAAATCAGTATTTGGTCTAGCAGATGAAGAAACACGTGAGAAAAAGGGGGACTTTACAGATTATGTAGCGCAAATGAATTGATAGAGACCCAAACTAGTATTTGTTCCATGCATGAGTAAAACACATTAAGCCAGCCTCAATGCATGCTCACTATTATAACCTCAAAATTTAAGCCTACAATTTTGTAAATTCATAGTTCAAGGTAAAATAAAAATAGTAATATAAAATCATGGTATCTATCCATGTATACAGGCACATTCCGGCATAGAAAGGGAATCTAAGAACTTGTGACATAAATATATTAGTAATTTAGGTACTTATCAGCATTGATAATAGATTTTATGTACCTTTCCAAAACGAGGAGCTATAAGCCATGCAAGGGTGATGGTAAGCAACCCCGCAGCAAGCAGGATCCCTGTACCCTCCACAGCCCACTTGGTTGCAGGATTTTGTACGGGGCAACATCTTCAGTAACAATATTCAAAGGCTGATCAAAAACAATCTGTGAAACTGAGTCCACACTGCTAATGTTGTTATTGTGACTGTTATTATAATATAAGGACAAAACCATAGTGCGATCTCACTTAGCCGTTGCCTCCGGATAGCAGCCACAGCATCAGGATCCACACCAGCATTTGCCAGGACTAGTGCAGAACGATCCCCACGGCTTTATGACGGGAAGCAGGTATATTTTATTTATTTATTATCATTTGGGTGGAATTTAAATTTTTACTTAAAAGGGACAAGTGCTAACATTGGTTATTATTTGTTATTTAAAAATCGTAATATTGGTTATGATTATATTTTTTAATTTTTTTAAAATGAAGTCATAAAAAAATTGACGACGACTTCAGTATAATTTTTATAAAATACATGACTTTAAAGTCTTAATCAATTTTATTTTTATTTTTTTAACTGAAATAGTAATATTTTTTACTATTTTAGTTTTATTTTTTTATTTTTTTAAAAATTAACTGTATAACTTCATAGTCATAAATTTTTTTACAATTTCAAAGTCGTACCATAAAATTAATTTTTTTCAATTTTTAAAAATATAAATATTTTTTAATTGAATTATTTAATAAATAAATGTAAAAATATAGAAAATATATTAAATAAACTAATATATTAAAAATTAAATATAACAAAAATTAAGAAAATATTAAATAAAATGGTAATAACATCTTAGCTCCATCCAAATGAGAAGGGTCATCACCAACTGCGCATGCCATATTTCGAAAAACAAATAAAAATTTATCAAAATTAACAGAAATGATCCTCACCACTCCACTCAGGTGTTTACACTTGATCATATGGTTGCACTCATGTTTCTCCACTCGATATGACTTTTAAAACAGATATAATGCAGTCTTGCCTTTTACCACTTTAGTATCTTATTGAGTTTCTGGACAAAATCAAATTGGACACATCAAGAACAATCCAACAACTCTTGAGTTAAAATAGATGTACTCCACTCATGTGTTTTTTTTTTCTTAATTCTGATTTGTGTTTGTAGAACTAGAACATTAAAATAGAAGGGTTTTTTTTGTATTGCACTCTTTTTAAAAAAAAATTGATTTGTATTCGTAGAACTAGAACACTAAAACACTAAAACATTGAAACAAAAGTGTTTGTTTTTGTAATGCGCTCGTTTTTTTTATAATATACCCAGAGCACATCAATATAGAGACAAGACACAAAAGAACGCTGAAACAAAATAAAAAAATATGAATAGACAGAACAAATAGAAACAAGTTGAATAGAAAGATGACTCGAACAAAGACAACATAACAACAAAAAATGAAAAATAAAAAGATAAACAAACGAAAAGAATAGATAAATCCTGTATCAAGAGCCGAAGCTCTCTAATACCAAACTGTATGATTCTGGTTACGGATGGTTTGATGACATGTGTAAGGCACTACTTCCATCAATGGAAGATAAGCCAAAGGGTGATAGATAACTCCTAATAAGTACGGACGGATTCAACCTAGAACATAGAGAATACCATCACAATACACAAGTAATTTTTTTGAAAACTCCTCCATTCCATTGTAATTTTCATGTACATATAGGCAAACAACCTTTATTATTTTAAATGTATCATTAAATGCACTTATGAACATTATCTGCAATTATGAAGACATCTAACCTTTAATTATTCTAAATGCACTTTACTTCCTATTGGTGCAAATGAAAAGACACCAAGGTTGTCAACCAATAAAATAAATATAAAATTAAACGAAAATAAAAGGAAATAAATACAACTTTATTTAATTTATAAAAAAATGTCAACAACAACACCCTCCAATTCATGGGTTTTCAATAATAATCATGCACTGAAATAATTTTGGTTCAATATCTTTCATCACATGTTCAACTTCAAGAATTGTTGCTACCATTTATTATAGGGTCTCCTCTATCTTTATGGCTCTAGTCATACGTCTTTCTAGTCATTGTGACTATCCTTGAACTTCAATATTTTCATCATCTTCAAAGCACCAACAACCTTATTGAAGTAAAAAATTCTGATATTATTTGCTATAAATCCACATATTTCACAAATGGTAGAACCATGGTTGACAAACCACTTAAGTCCACAAACATATTGTACTAAAGCAAGGTCGTTTTTACAAGAACATCTAAGTTCAACTAATTTATCTTGATGAGACAAACCAAGTTCCACCATACCAGCTTTTTTTTTCATTATTTCTGTCAAGAGACGTATTTTTGGGAATTCCATCACCATCAAACCCTACTTCCCCCTTGGTTTTACACATTTCTGAACCTGGAGTGTTGCCTAAAAATTCTAGTGCAGCATTTGCTCTTTTATCAGATTCGGTACATTGGCAGACACAAGTTCCCAAGCCCGTTTCCTTGTCCAGACTAATTCAAGCATGAGATTCTACTAAATCCACATTCTCAAAACTCGTGGAACCATCATCACTGACTTCTTCCTTTGCCACTGCAGATCAGTTCTGTGTTCAGATTCAAAGACACAATTGGATCTTTCAGATTATTGGATCATTCTATTATGCTTGAATAAGATTAACTTAATTGAGTTCACAGAGCCTTCTTGTGCACCAGCATTCCAACACAGAAATTGTAAAGCAGAGGCCCTTAGCCAAAAACAAGGCCGAAGAGGTCGGACTAAATATTCTCGAGAAGAATACATAAACTTCAATGCTGCAGATTCAGTTGTGGTATAACCTGAAGGACGTGTATGTCGGTTAATTGCAACTTAATGTAATCCCTTGTTGAATTATAACAACTAAATAAATGGAATATGAACAGTGGAGACGTTAAAATTCCAAGAGAAGTACCTAGATTTTACTATAGAAGGATAAACTAAAATGAATTCAGAAATGAGAATGTGATAATGTTGGAAATTCAGTAGTGCTGGAATATCATATTAGAGCGGCATAAGGGATTAATGGATGGGGCGGCACCCACCAACAATTGTTTGATTTTACAAAGGGAAAAGGAAAATTCCTTAATAATGATGATGAATTAGAGTTATAAATAGAAAAGATCGCAGATTAAGGTGACTCACCCAGAGAGAGAATTGAAGCAGTGGAGTGCGTTACACGGTCTTCTCATGTAAGTTGTGAATGCGGTGTTTCACTCACAATACATTTTCACCTCTCTCTGCACTGCATATATACATACATCCCAATTACCAATTAAGTCGTTCTATTCTATCTTTTACTTGCACATTTCATAACGCATATATTTCTTCTTTTTTGTTTTATTTTACTTTTCCTATTTCGTTTCACTCCTCAAATTTTTCATGACTTAAAATTTCCCCCTCGTGTACATGATAACATCGGCATCTTTAACCCAAACTAATTAGAATAAATGATAAATGAATTCAATGATAAATAGCATGAGGTTAAAAAAAATGAAGTAAAAGGGAAGGAAAAAGAAAAATAAAATAAAATAAAAGAAGGAAAAAAGAATGAGCTAGATGAAGAGTAAAATAATTAAAATAAAAAAGACTATATGAAATATAGAAATAACAACATAACGAACTATTCACCAAGTTTCAAGTTTATAATTTTTCTTCATTCGGTCCCAAGACACAGTGGTTTCTGTCAATTTATATCTCAATTCATTAAGTCTTATTTAAATATTTTTTCTCATGTAAGTTTTGGCTTACCTCTATCTTTCTTTGTGTCGAACTATTGGTAATAAACTTTTGTTTTTACATTCAGGGATTGTCTCATTACGTGCTCAAATTACCTCAATCTATATTCCCTCATCTTTTTATTATACTACTGTTACCTTTTGTTGAATATCTTCATTTTTTATCTTATCCATATTCGTATAATCACACATCCACTTTAACATCCTCATTATGTTACTCCTATCTTATGCTCATTTATGCTACCCATATATATGATAAGAAAACGATAATATAAAACGATCTTATATTACACCTACCATTATTTAATTATAGGGTAAATAGTTATTTTTATTCCTAAATGTGTAGAGAGCTGGCAAATTTGTCTCAGAAAGATAAAAATTCAAATTTTAATCCCTGGAAGTGAAACAAGTGCAACAAATTCATTCATCCATTAACTTTCGTCCATTACTGTTAATGAAAGAGCATATGTGACACATTCAGAGACGGATTTATCAGCGCTCTACACATTCAGAGATGAAAATGACTATTTACCCAAAATATAATTTAATATTTATCTTTTCCCAAATTTTAATCATTGTAAGCATAAAATTATAATAAACACTTAAAAAATAAAAAAGCAAACATAAGTTAGAACAAACATAATAATAAGTTAGTTCTTACAAAAAAATGAGACTCAACTTGATTTTGTTAGAACTTAATGTTGTCCCAATAGAAATTTCATAATAACAAATAGATTATGCTTATTATTATGTTTATTCTAACCTATGTTTGTTTTCCTATTTGTTTATGTTATGCTTGTAACGATTAAAAGGGGAAACATGAAGATTAAATTATATTTTGCGTAAATAGTCATTTTTCATTCATGAATGTGTACAATGTTGACAAATTTATCCCTAAATATATGTGTAGAGCGCGGACGGAAGTGTACGAATGGGTGAATTTGTTTTTTCATTTATGTATGATAAATTTATTTATTTTTACAATAAAAATCATATTAACAATATTTTGAACAATAGAGTAAAATTATATACGCATCATTAAACTCATAAGTCAATACTTTTTTTAAACATTGTTAACGGCTAGATAATATAATTGTTCTAACTTAAGAAGTAACCTAAAAGAAAATTAGGTTGAGGAAAAATTATAAAAAACTTGTTGACAACTAAATGAATTAAATATAATAAAACTTAAAGATTTGATTGGATTTGTTTGAATTTAAGGATCTGATAAGGATTACTTTTTTTTATGAGATATGATAAGGAAGACCAAGAAATGAGAGAAGAATATGTAAGAATAAAAACATGATAAATTCTTATTTTTTTCAGTGTTTGATGTCCAACTAAAAACCTAACATATAATTATATAAGTTATATGCAATCTTAATAAAATTTAATTAATTTTCAACAAAAAAGATTATGATTTAACTAAAATTGTTAAAAATTAGGTTTTATTCCATAAAAAATAATTCTTAATATTTTAACACTTTAAAACAAAATGAATAATCAATTTTTTTTATAAAAAATAAATATGAATGTCTATATTATTTAGTGACCAAATATTTCAATTAAAAGTAAAAGTAAACAATACAATAAGTAATTAATGAAAAACCAGTAAAATAAAGTAATTAATGAAAAAAAGATTAAAAAATTCAAGTAAAT
>PYAF01000205.1:1257571-1304916 GCA_007407185.1 Glycine tomentella | reverse complement strand
AAGTAATTAATGAAAAACCAGTAAAATAAAGTAATTAATGAACAAAAGATTAAAAAATTCAAGTAAATTTGTGAGGATGAAGATAATAGAAAAAATAGTAATTTATAAGTAAAAACTAGTAGGAATAACTTCTGAAATAAATTAAAAATTACTAAAATAAACTTATACACTAATCAAGCTTATTTTAGTCAATCTTTGCTTTTAACCAAGTCGAAGAAATTTATAATTTACTTAGAATAACTTGCCAGATACACAATATAAAATTATAAACAAGTACTTTTAAGTTCTTAAACAAAAATTAAAGAAGCACTTTTTTTAAGTTTTATTTCATCCAATTTCTTCTTAAATTCCCACGATTGTAATAAACTCTTTTATTCAATTATTAGCAAGAGATTAAGAATTAATTAGATCAAAATATCATAGCTCAAAAATTCTATTAATTTACAAAAGTTTACAGCAATCTGTATATTCTTTTTCCTAATAAAAAAAAGTTCACATTTATTTAGCATTAATAATTTAACCCCCAAATTACTAGAAAGGTCTATTATAATTATAGAGAGGTGATTGTGTTTTAGAGAAATGCTTGTGAGTTTATGTGTCGGTGAATGCTCGTGGTCGTGGGTTTGACTTGATATCCTGACTCCCGCAAGCTCATCTCTTTCTTCAATCTTTTATTTTTCCAGTGTATAAAAACTTATAACACTGCTTTCCTTATTGCAATTGATATATGTAACTACACAATTTCGCAATAGAGAATAAGATATTTGCTTACAAATTTAAATTCCTTCTGGGTGGATTGTAAGATAAAGATTGGCATTGTCAATCATGGGAATGATCCAATCCAACTAAGCAGGCTTATGATGGTCTAATATGAAATTACAAATTAAGAGACCTGGTTTGTTTCATATGGACAAGCCTTTTCAAACTAATTCTTTTTTTTTCTTTTTTCTAAAAGCTGTGAATACATAGGAATGGTTTGATTTGATTTGATCCTATTCCCCCCCCCCCCCAAAAAAAAAAGAAAAAGAAAAATCGTGTTCTCTTTTTCTTCAACTTGTTCTGATTGATTTGATTCCAATCCAAGTGCTGCTATCTTCAACTTGATGAATTGTGGCTTTTACCTTCACCAAAACCTTGATTGCATTTTCTTGCATCCATCTTCTTGCCCCACTCATGCAGCCTCAGGTGCAGCTCTGCAGCAGCAATCAAGAAGTGAATGGCCTGTTTTGGAGTCAGAACATCAACCACATCCTTGAGTGTTCTTAACCTTAGCTCATCAGCTTTCAGCAGAATCTTCTCCAAACCTTCCTCCTTAAGCACAAGAGTTGATTCAACCTTGTCCTCTATTTCCTTACTCTCACCAACCTCTCCTCTTTCATTGGCTCTAATCATCTCAGAAACCACATGAGACAACTCCACCATTGAGGCATCAGCCACTGTCTCCTGGTGCCTTGCCATCAAATCAGTGATCTCCCTCTCCTCCAAGATGGTCCTCCTTTGCATCTCATCAAGCTGAGCAAGTTGTGATGCTGATAGGTCCCCCAAATCATGTGTACTTAGACCCTGGAGGAGTTCATCGAGCCGGGCCTCGAATTGCAAGCCGGACTTTGAATATATCAAGTGAAATGCCATGCTTGGTCTCCATCCACCAATCCAAAGAAAAGCCTCTTCCAAGGAACTCATCCATGTTGGGGACAACATGGCCAATACATCTTGCTTTGCACACCTTGACTTGGCCTTGTAGTAGTACTCATAATGCTCAACCACCTTATCATTCAGTGCCTGAAGCTCCTCATCACTAATTAGCTGGGTTGATTCAGCAGCTAAAAGGTCCTTCAAATGTTGTTTTTGCTCAGAAATCCAGCACTCAAAAAACTTTTGAAAGCTCTCACTTTCACCACTAAGGTTATATTTCTCAGTGGTGTCGTTGCAATTGCAAGGAACCACCGACATGGCTGAGAATTGAAGTAGAAGAATGCACCTGCACAACACAAGTACTACACAAGTAACACAATCCTCCTAATAGAAAGTGATGTGGTTTTTATAGCGGGAGAAAACATGCACTTGCAAGTGGGCGTATGGAGGCTTTCAGTTTTAGGGGACTGTGTATGCCATTGGATGTTGGGATTAGCATTAGATTCGCTGTATCTCAAGTGGGAAAACAATGGTCTGAAGCAAAGGTGGTTTGAATTAAATGCTGCTGCTATGTAATGTAGTGAAAGAGATTTAACTAGATGTGTGTGTGCAATGCGTGTGTGAAAGCCATTTGAGGAAACGAACATTATATTATATGATATAATAATGGTGGATGAGATCATGCATGAGACTAAGTAAATAAATAAATGGCAGAAACAGAACTAGATAGAAGCTGTTTATTGCAGGGTGCCTTGCTTCCCGGAAGGAAAACAACAAGAAGCTTGTTTGAAGTGTTGCATGGTAGGTATAATCTGTGGGCTATTTAATATGGTTATATACTTGTTGTATCATATCTCAAGTCTCAACTGAATATTTAATGCGTTCACTTGAAAAATTCTTGTAAGCTAAGTCTTTTATTTTAAAAAATTATGGAATTAAATGAAAAAGCTTTTTTTTTCAATCTTTTTTTAAACATCAATTAGATAAGCCATCTTGTATCTATTTTAAATTTTCTAGCCATGTGCCCAAATACGTCATCCTTTTTTTTATTTGTTATCGTTTTCTGTTGCAGTTGTATATTACCCACGTCAAGTTGGAATATCTTTCCGGAATGTAATTGCTTGCTACTGTTTGCAGCTCAACACCTACTCATCTAGCTATTTTTTTTTTTCTTTTCTTATTCCATCTAATCAAATTAGATTTTTTAAAGATTTTGTATTTCTTTATTGAATTTCTTCTTCCTTTTCACCACGAAAATCGATATCACTTCTTTTTTTATCCAAAAAAAAAATACTCATTATTATAAATGGATTTGCCATCTTGTATGACTTAGCACATATTAAATTCTATTAATAATATGAGCAGTCCTATGTAGCACGACATATTTAGCGCACAAAAGGCACCAACTCTTAAATGGATGGCTGTCATTTTTTAAGTAATTATTAAATAGCAGTTTAAAAAATTATAAAATAATTTCTTTAATAAAATACAGTTCGTGCTAATTGTATGAAAACTATTTTCGTGCAAATTAGCCTTTCTGTTATAATATTGGTCTTAAATTTGAGTTCTCAATATTTTTAGTTGTATTAAATTCTTAAGTGAAGAGTTTTGTCATCTTCAATAATCTTTATCAAATTAGCATCTTCCAATAAATAAAAAAACATAGTTTCCGACGAAAATTAATAAAATTGTTCTTTTATCAACTTGAAAATAACACGTTAATGTTTTTTATATTTTGTAAATAATTTGTAGTCGCCACTAAGTTAAATGACTAAAATGAATCTTTTTTAAAAAATAAAAAATTAAAAGGAAAAAAATTATAATAAGAAAAAATATTTTTTAATTATTTTTATTTAAGATTACATAATCATTTTAATGTGAAAACCTAACCCTAAATCAGATCACGAGTTGTTGGAGCATTTAGAGGGAAAGGGGTGTGGGCTGGCGGCAACAACAGCCATCCATGATTTTGTATGTTTTATGGAACCCCTGAGTGTAGGAGAATGTGGTTTAGAAAGGAAGAAAGGGGAGCACAACTATTGTGTGTTTCGTGAGGTTGAAGAGTGGTTCACTGTGTTACGGAGTTTATGTGAAGAAAGGGTTCGAAATTCGAATGGGCAGTGTGTAAAGATAAACCTTTAAGTTATACACAGTTCATTCTGTGTTTGAATACAAGTTAAACAGCACCAATCTTTTCAAAGGATCTTTTGATTGTATAATCCAAATCTTTTTAACTTTAACTCATTTTTAAAAAATCATTTTTTTGTACTTATTTATATAATCTCATTATTTTAAGTTGTATAATCCCATCATTTGTAAGATGCGATTACAATCATTGCATATATTTTCTCTGTAGCACCAAAAGAATATACACTTTCTGTAGTTTTATTTCTACACTTTAATTAAAACAATTTCATAACTTAATTTTATTGTATATGTTGTTATCTTTTGAATAACTGGATAAAAGAAATTCACAAGATTAATGAATGGCATCTTAAAATTTTCATAATAACCGAGAGAGCCACTAGCCAATGATATCAAAATATTTAACACTGGCTTAAAATTATAGTTCCAAAAGTATGATCAGATAATTCTCCCAATTGCTGCTTTTCATATCTTCATACTACTATGCCTCCGAACAATACATTTTACTCACAGAAAGCTTCAATAATCTCCTTGAGAGTGAAAAGTCTGTGATTCCTGTGATCACAGAAAAATTCAAAACGGAAATACCAAAGGCAAGTGATATTTGAACTATCTTCAATCATATGAGGCAAAATATTCTACAAATACAAATTAGCATGTTATAGATTTAATCATGAAAAAGTTCCACTATGAAAACCTAATGGAAGAAGATCAACATTTGGTTTACTGACATTGATCTTGCCCAAAAGCTGAGAAATACAATAGAATTGCAATGTTATAATCATGATATACATGTGCTTACAGTAGCTTAACCCTTTCATACGTTTATTCCCTTTTATGGCTTCATTGGTGTTCCAGCATACATTTGGCATTTTAGCATCAAAATTCCAGAGAAGAATGCACCCAATCTTTGATTGCAATAAAGTGAGGTTTGCAAGTATTGAAGGCAAACCCTGTCCAGAAATGTCCTGCATGAGTTCAGGTACTGAAGTATTAACCCCAAATCTATCTTCACTTAGTCTCTCTTCCAGCAGAAACCTAACCATGAGACAATATATTACTTCTCACTAGCTATTTGCAAATAAAGAGTTTCCCAACTCAAAGTTCAAGTATTCCAACAGGTACAATCATGGAATAATAAAAATGAAGAATGTGTAGAATTTGAAGTTTGCCTCAATCCACAAACCATATGACTAGTAAAGAGATGGATCAGGTAATGCTTGATTTTGAGATTCCCATACAATTTTCAAGAACCATAGCACAAGAATCAAATTCCAACCATAATTTAAATTTTTCCATAGAACTCTCGTAAACCTTACCTTATTCCATAAAAATCACCGACAAAAAATATGAGAAGATTGAAACACTCATCAAATATAACAATAAATAATTTTTCAGATTCACACCTCAAAGGTATCCTCTCAGCCTAGTCCCAGTTCAATGAAAAGTGAAGTTCATATCTATGACAGCTACCGCTACCAATCTACCACCATTGCCACAAATAAGTGGAGCCATAAGTCCAAAACTTCATTACCTTATAATCGTCTTGACTTCTGTTGTGCAGGGTATCCCGGCATCCCCATTTGCTCCTTCCTTCTCAACTGTTCAACATAGTAAATTTGAATATCACAAGAAGGAAAGAAAGAAAGAAAAAAGTTAAACACCTGCTCCCTTTTCCCAATTCCCATGAAACACTAAACCTGTTGTGGCTGATGGGCCTGTGGAACACCTCGTTGCTTTGAGATATCCCCAGGATTCATTCCGTCTCCCATGGCCGCCTGAGATGAGAGATTGTAAGCTGCCATTGCTTGAGGGGGCATTCTTTGCATTCCAACCACATTCATTGGCCGAGGCACAGATCTATTTGACCCATGAGGACCAGGCATGCTACCAGAAACTGCATTTACCTGGCTCAAAACAAATAAAAAATAAATTGGATCAATTAAAACTCTGAAGTAGAGCATGTTTACACATACAACTTGTGAACAAGCTAGTATAAAACCATACTTTACCATAAATAGGTATGTTTAAAACCAAGGTAACTTAAATTTCATAAAGGAACAATGAAATCAAATGCACAAATCCCACTCAGCATATTATTCACATATATAGGATGACCCATAGCACGAGGTTCCCACCTAATGAGGTCTATGGAGGGCAAATGTATGCTCTCTTATCCCACATAAAGAAAGAATTTTTCCAGGATTTGAACCTCTAGTTCACAAGACTACCGTATCATGCACCAAGGCTCATGCTCATATTATTCACACACACAAATATTTAAGCTCAGCAAGGAACCAGCCAATCATATGCACAAAAGGCACTTAGCATATTATTAATAAATAGTTAAGTAATTATATCTGCCTTTTTTTTATTATACTAGAATAATATCAAAACTAGTGCAACTCTGGAATTTATTACTCTACCATCTATGAATTTTGTAAGGAAAGTTATAATGGTCTTGATGATTAATGAGGAAAATATATTTTGAGCAAGTCCTACATAATTAAATTAAATTACAAAAGTTGTATAGATGAAAAATGACAACTTAATTTTATTTTTATCATGAATCATATCCATAATATATGAATCATGCAATATTTATTTAATTAAATGAGATGTTTTCAAATTGAAAAGATATTTAAATAAATTACATAAGTCATATATGGCATATACAACAACTTAAATAATTTTTAAGTCGGTGGCATATGTTATACACATTGCATAACTTTTAAAATTATAAAAATTATGCAATCTGTTATGGCATAAATGACTTACATAATGCTGTAATATTTTTAAATTTAAGGTAAAAAAGCATTTTATCTCCCTAATCCTTGAATTATTACCCTAGCTGCACTTTCATCCTTACATATTAAATTAAGCATAATATACCCTAATTTAACAGAATTCATTTAACAGAATTCATTGTAATTTCCCCTTCCTATCCAATTTTGACAGTTAAATGTTCATGCCATCCACCTGATATTTGGGCAAAAGACAAAAAAGAGAAAACCATGTTATTAAATCTTCACTGCCCAATGCAGAAAAATCTGCACCATCATCTTTTAGAAAATTCTCTCATTTTTTTATCTTGTAAACACAAATTGTTGATTAATACAGGGCTTTAAATAGAGCACTATAGCAATGCAGTAGAACGGAGCAGCCCTTGGCCACTACAGTGGCTTCCATAGCAGAGAGGATCAGTATAGCGGACCAATTAGTGGGCTGAATAGCAGCTGCAGCAGACATAATGGCAGTATGTCTTGATTTCAAGAAAGCCCTCTGAACAAAGATGTCATGGCTTTTTTAGAAGGTTATTTTTGGGATTTCAACTTCCAAAAGTGAAATCTAAGTAGTGAAAATGATAAAGAAGATTTAGATTTAGAAAATGATAAAATTGATGATTCCTATCTAGGAAACTTGTATTTGACTTCTGTTAGTATTTACTTGTATGTTTTGTTTGAGAGTTGAGAAGCTCATTATGTCATGAATTTTAAGTAATTTTTATCGTTTTAAGAATCTATATGTGTATATAGTACAGCAGCTACCCCACAATTCACTATCCCATTATAGCGTTCAGGGCCAGTCAGCACTATGCGGGATTTAAAACACTGGGATCAAAGTGTGGCAGTTTAGAGAAAACAAAAATGTTTTGGGATTGGTATAGTGTGAGGATAAACTGCATATTTACAAGTAGTGTAGACAGTTGAAACTTATGAATAAAAAGGGTGCTGATGCTCACAAGTAAATTCTTCTCTAATTGGTTGAAACCAGTGTTAACTGAAAGACATTGACTCAGTAAAGCTACTGGATCAATGGGGATCACTGGTCGAATCACTTGGGACAGCTTGGGACACGGTTCAGCCTATGAGAACATGAAAAAACCAGAGGGGAGTCATTCAACTGGTTTCCGTGCAGTCCTGTCCAAGTGAATACACCAGTTTAGTCCAGTTTGGGACCTGTTTGATAGCTTGGCACTGAGTTGATACAACAAATGACTAAACTGATCCGCCTACGAGCCCGGTTTCCAATCCAACCGACCAAGTCGAAACAGGTTTAATAGCACTGGCTGGAACCTTTGTAGTTGGAAGCTAAATGTCACTATCGTAAGTATTATTTTGTAATTGTGTTGTGTTGATTAAATAGATGGGTTGAAAAGCATCCTATGAATTAGTCTTACAGAAATAAATTAAAAAAAGAACATACACTAATGCATCTTTTCCAGCAAAACCAGATGAACTTCTTGAGTGGCTTCTTGTTTAGTAATGTATTAGTAAGGCTGTACTGCACTAAGTAATTCTATAATTTCTTCCTTAAATGCATCAGACAGAATGCTATTATTATTTCTTTGGATTTTCTCCCCTTTTCCCTTTTACTTGCTAATAGTTATCCATTTGTGGAAAAGGTTCTTGGAATGTGGAAAGAAATGTCTGATGTCACAGATGTCAATATAAGGAAATTGTCGAAGCCCCAAGTGTAGATGCCTCTTTGTTGGAGTGACAAAACTCCAATCTAAAATAAAGAACTGAAATTTAAGATTGGATGTATGCCCAAAAGTCCCATGTGAAGTTGGACAGCAAGATGTCCACCATATGAAACTCAATAAGTACCTGATGGTACAGCAGCTCCCTTCTCCCTTTGATAACAGGGCTTTTGACTTCTTTTTTTTGTCTTTTAGACATTTCTTTCCAAATATTATATGCACTTCTGCATTCAACTCAACTAAAATCAACCACTAAATTTGATGGAAAGGGGAAATTACAATGACTTATGTTTTAAATTAAGATGTATTATACTTAATTCGATATAACTAACTAACCAACGTACCCCAGTGGCCAGAAGCTCGCTTCTCACTATGTGAAGGTATTTTTTTTTTTGGGGGGGGGGGGGGGGGGGGGTATTGTCTGCAGTCTTACCCTTGCATATGCAAAAAAGTTGTTTCCGGATTCAAATCCATGACTAACCAGTCACCAAGATACAACTTTAATGTTGTGCCGCTTAATTTGATATTTGAGTCTGGAAATGCAACTAGAGTAATAATTCAACGAGTTAAAGTGTTTTTACTCTAAAATTTATGATATAGTTTTGTTGGTTGAATGCTAAGTGTTTCTAATAAAAAATTTATTTTACATTTTATAGGCCCTAAACATAACATTTGAGAGTAAAACATCAAATTAGTCCCTAAAAATATAAACACAATTCAATCAAGTGCTTGATATTATAAAATGGAAAATTTGGTCCTTAACTTTTCACGATTGTCAATTAATTTGATCCCTTAAATTGACACAAGTCATTTTGGTTTGTAACATTACAGAATCCATCAATTTGGTCCATAAATTTAACAACTATTGTTAATTTGGACCCTGAATTTGATGTTAAGGACCAAATTGATTGACACACAACAAATTTAAGGACTAATGTGCATCAAATTAGGAGAAAAATGATTATAGTTGTCAAAATCAAGGATCAAATTGACAGATTCTTAATATTAGGGGCTAAAATGACCAACAGTTATTAATATAAAAAACTAAAATTTCCTTGTCATAATTTCAAGGACTATTTGACTAATGATTGTAATTTCAAGGACTAATTTTAATAATTTACTCAACCATTTGAACAGAAATAATTTCAAAATCGGGTTGTAATATTTCTAGTAAAAAACTTGACCTTGTTAAATAATTATTTCTTTTCAAACAATTACACATTTAGGGTTTTTAAGACTTACATAATTTTATATTAAGAAATATGTATCTTGTATATGTTGTGTATGACTTGCAGAGTTGTAAATTATAAATGATGCAAGTCACATATGACATATACAATTTAAATAACTTTTGGTTTTTATATTTTTTTAAGACTTAAAAAGCTTACTAATTATCTAATTAAAGAAATAATCTAGGCAAGTTGTATATTATGGACACGACTCATGGTATAATAAAGGTTTAGGTTGTCATTTTTCCTGTGTACAACTTTTCTAATATAATATAAATTATAAAATTTAAATATTTCAACTATGACTTGTATAAAATATATTTTTTCACAATATTCATTAATACCAACTCTGGCTTATCATTACCAACCCACAGATGATAGGAAGGACTTTCTCTAATTTAATAATAAATCCAAAAGTTTCAACTAGTCTGATAAAATTGAACACGAACTGTGCCAATATGGTAAAAAAAGCCAACTATGTTCTATTAGACATAGCAAAATCATTGAAAATGTTCATAAACATCATGGCACCATGTAATTGAACTTTATTAATGTTAATTATCATCTACATAATCTCCAAGCAGATCTCTTATCTGAAAGAAATATAAAACTAGCAAGTTAATGAAGGGATACTTTTAAATTTTACATTAATTTAAAAATATAGGAGAAACATATCAACATTGTTAAATAATGGTGAAATAACATATCTTAAGAAAAGTATAATGAGAAACTTATTCATTACAAATATTAAGAATTATATTTTATTAGATAGGAATAAATTAAACAGATAATTTTTTTTAAATTAAAGAGGAAATTACAAAATAGTTTTTTTGAATCAAAACACATTATCTCTATGTCTATTAATTTGATATGGTGTGTTAAAATTAAAAAACTAGAAAACTAAATTCAAGGAATTTAACTAAGTTTAAGCAATAATATTTAATAATATAAAATATTTTTAAAAAATGGGAGATTCTTAATGTAAGAGAAGCAGTATGGCTTTCAGAGAAAGAAAGTGACTCCTAAAAGTTCTCTTTTTCAATAATAAGTACTCAGATGTCAGATTTATAATTGGATGGACTCCATTACATATGGGTTAGCCAAGATAAATTCAATCTATTCTATTTTTTGTAATGCCTCTTAAACAAGTGTTCACCCTCCCTCTCTCTACCTCTCTCCCCACCCCCTTTTTTTCCAGTCCTCGTATATTGCTCCTTACATAATGCCTCTTAAATTTCACACAATAAAAAACCCAGCTGTTGTAACCCATAGGCTACCCACATATCTACAAATTCTTTATATTCTATTCACCAACATTGCATGCAAATATTGTTTAGATGATTGTGGCAATAAAGAGGAATTGACTAAACCACCCATCAAGGCACTGAACCCAAAGTCATAACATAAATTGTATGTGCATAATTTAAGGTACGTCAAACATTTGAAATGATCCTTCATTCCTCTAAATATGTAATACTCTTACAATTTGAAGTACTTCCTTATCTTAAAAAAAAAAAAAAAAGACATCCTTAATTTCTCTAATATTCTTCGCTCCTAGTATACTTAAGTCTATAAAATTTCATTAAAAGATGATTATGATTTAAGGAAAAATATTCTTCCCTATTTTGACATGCCCTGCTCTGAAAATTTTAAATCTATAACGAGACTTGTAAGATTGAGATAAGCCAACGATATATTAAGTATACACAACTGCTATTTAGAATGATATAGTAGCAACAAATTTTCAACCATCATTGCATACCGTTTGTGAAGGTGGCAGGTTGGTTGTCCCTTCAAGATCAGTTGTGGTGTCCACTGGACGAGTGGGATAGTTCACAATTTTCTCTCCAAGTTGGCAGGGTACAAGTGCACTGAGCATGATTTTACAGAAATGTTCAGTTAAAGAAAATAAACATTGGTGGATTAGTGCTTCATGAGGACAAGGACAACTTTTTTTATATAGAACACAAAATAACTGCATGAATATTTTTGTTTATAAATCTTCCAAACAAAATTTAAAATAAATTAGAAGTAATCAAGAATGATAGGAACAGGTCTTATCCATTGAATTTAAGAATAAAAGTCAACCCAGAATAACCAACAATGGGAAGGTAGAATCTTACTTCCGTCCAGGTAATGGTTCAATTTTGAAATACCTGGCCACAGAGCATAAGGATGCTTGTCAGATAACAGCTGAACTACAAAAACGGAACTATTATAACCAAAAGTCACAATGCACAGTCCTTAACTATATTGATACAACAAGATAGCAACCACATCATTTTCAGTGCACCATAGGTCATATATCAAGAAATAGAACATACATGGGGGGAAAACGTAAAACTAAGTGAAGATTTCAGTAAACATTGAAAAACCAATAACTTAAAAAACTTAAAATCATACTTTTCAAGGTTAGATACACATAATAGACACAAGAACAAAAGAGAAGCAAAGGAGTCCTACTCATGCTCCAAAGCTTGTGCTGCTGTTAAACGCTTACGAGGATCATATCTGCACATAAATACACAATCCGTTATTAAATGTAAAAACATTAATGTGCCTTCATTGTAAAGCTTAAGCTTTTGGGATAGATAGTCTATAACATACTATTAGAGCCTTTATGATCAAGTGGTCTAGAGTTCAATCATTGCTGCATCCATTCTTATTAGTAAAAAAGTTGAAACTAAGTATAAGGGAGGTGGGCTTGTGCATGAACCACACTTCAAATCCAAAGGACTTGTTTGGGAAGTGTTAAATATAAAAATACTCGTGACTTTTCTCTAAACTTAAGCTTTGGGGATGGTTGGTTTATCCTATCATTTTAAAAACAAAAGGAGAAGAAAAAAAAGGGGAGGGGGGAATTTTGTGTGAAATTATGAGGTTTTAGGTAAAGGGAGGAAAAGGAGATGAAAGATATTGAATACACTAATATTGATATTGACTTTATATGTTATGATGAGTTGTATATGTTACAAAAGACATATAGCACTAACCTATATTCATACTAATACTAGATTATAATCTTAATTAAATAAAGAAACAAATCATCAAATATAAGGAAATATGGAAACTAATCCTCAAAGATAATTTCAGATGCTGTAAATTATTGTAAGATGCTCGAAAGCCACCTTAATTGCAGTCATCCCTAGCCCGCCTTAGTTGCAACTTCAAGAGTGGTGTTTAGTCTCACATCAACTAAACACATGGCTTAAATAGAGCTTATAAAGCTTAATAGTCTCACCTTACAAGTCAGTTTTATGGGATTGAGTTAGGTCCTTAGCCCAAATTTTAAAATGGTATCAAAGTCTATCTTAGATATATTATTGGGCCACTTGCATTGCCACACTCCAAGCTAGCAGCCCGGAGCATGAGGAAGAGTGTTAGAAAGTCACCTTAATAGTGGTCACCCTTAGCACGCCTTAGTTGTGGCCTCTTTGAGAGCTGCCTCAATTGCAACCTCAAGGGTAGTGTTTAGTCTCACATCAACTAGAGATATGGCTTAAATAGAGCTTATAAAAGTTTGAGCAGTCGTCACCTTACAAGTCAGGTTTGTAAGGTTCAGTTAGGTCCTTAATCCAAATTCTAAGACATATCTAGGGTAGTAGAATGGGTCTTTTAATTCATTCTCAATATCAACAAATTCCTAGAATCTGGGTGCCAAATAGATTTATGGTTCACATGGTGAATAATTTACACTAAAAGCATCTGCATCACAGCATTTCACAATTGGGATGATTACCATGTAGATTATTCCACAGATTGACTACTGTAGCGACAAGAAAAATAAACCATTCAAATAACATACAAAGCAGGAAGAGATAGACTGAGGTTGAAACTGAAAAACTATCATGACCATTAAAGCAACAAAACGTTAGCAGGGGTAATAGGTGATAATGATATAGTTACAAGTAACAAAACCTCAGGCCCATATTTTACATATCAATGCCTGGGCAAGGAAAGGAAATGTTGTGACCCATTTATCCACCCCATCACTATTTAGGTGGGAGTGTCAATACAAACCACAAGTATATAAAAGTGATTGTACTGCACCTTGAGTTCAATTTTGGATTACTCAAATGGAAAATGGAACACATCAGTTTTCATTTTCTGTATAGGCATAGCAAAAATAAAATTTTAAAAATGTAAGAAGGAAAATACTTACTCAAGCATCTTTGACAAGAGGTCATATGCAGGGCTTTTTGGAGACAGGTGTACAACATTATAGAGACCGGCATTGTCACTTTACACACATAAGAAAGAAAATCCATTAATTTCACAGTAGAAAAAAAATCGATTTAATTTTAAAATTCAAAGAGTAATAGGTTAGTAAAGGAGGAAGTAAGGAAGGACTACATACTAAAGGAAAAGATGATTCCTACATATAATTGTATAATCACATAAATAATGAAAATTGGCAGCATCACCTACAATAATATCAAAAGATCTTACTATTTGTGTCCTTGTATATGTTGTACATCTTGTTGCCAATGTGGAAGACTTGCTAAGGAAGGCCACTTTTCTAATGTGGGATGGCCTGGCACAGTAACAATGTCCTGTGATATAGCTCTAGAATATTCATCAACAGAATGAATGTCCATCAGCAGGGAAAAAGAAAAACTCTAAGCAGATAAATTACCTAAAACCTTAAATATCTTGTCAAGTTGGTCAAGCTGCACAAAGAGAACAACAATTATACAAAATCCAAAAGGCAAAGACTACACTAATATAAAAATTACTTCAACACCAACCTAAAGAAAACTAAATCAATGGCACAGAATTCAACTACAGAACCAGAAAGCTATAAGTTATTGCATCAAGTACCTGAAAGGGATTTGATGCAGCTTTGACTTCTGCCCCTTGAAATAGTGGCTTCAAGGTCAACAACTCAGCAAAAATGCATCCCACAGCCCACATATCTAAATGTATATTTAAGGAAACATTCAGTTACTATAAACTATAGACAAGTTTAATAGTGGATTATGTGTACCATAGTGGAAGCTTCCTCCAACATCCAAATGGATAAATTAAAATGTAAATATTATGTCAATCTTGTGGACATCTCCAATTCAGCGAAATCATGACTCATTTAAGCAGGTGTCTCAAGTCAAACTGGGGATAACAGAACCACAAAACATGTAATGCCTTGACTGGCAAATATGAATGAAACAAAAAAGAAAATCACCTTGATACCCAACACATAAAGAAAGTAAAACTTCAATAAAAGGATACCAACAGCACTGGTATAATGTTTTGCTCCAAGAAGCAACTCAGGTGCACGATACCAAATGGTTACAACAACCTGCATGTTAGTATCTCTTATATTCAGGAAACCAATAATCAAATGAGAGCAAACAATCCATGTTTAAGCAACCCATGTGTGGGGAATCCAAACATTAGAGAACGCTAGCAAACAAGGTAGTTCAAGAAGGTAAACTTCAAACCAACATATCCATCATTCTGCTTGTGGAAGAAAGCTTGGATAGTATGCACCTCTATTCTAAGGATTTCCTGTCTACATTATATGCTTAGCTAGACTTTGGTTTCTTAGATCCTAAGAATAAAATATGTGTGTGCATATGCACATGCAGGTGAAGATTTCTTACATATACCAATGACACAACAGATATAAAACATGTTGATGAAAATGAAAAAAGATGCCTCATATGGTCATATCCAGACCAGATGAGGCGTTTAGGCCAAATAGGTAGTTGTCTAAGGTCCTCAATCATTTTAAAAAAATTATACATTTAAAAAATTATTTATTGTTAATTTAAATTATTAGTGATAAGTGTAACACATCACAAATTCAATTGAAGATTCTTTTGATATTTTTTAATTTTATATACATATTATGTTAATTTATTTCTTCTATTGAGAGCCAATTTGAACAAAATTTAGAATATATACTTTATTTCTATTTGACTCAGATTTTAAATTTTGGATGAGGGTTTTATAGTAGAAAAGCACTAACGAGAATGACATTTGGGGGGGGGGGTCCTGGTAAAATCAGGGACTATCATGATCAACGTTTACAGTGTTTTTGTAGATGCATTGCATATAAAATATTAAAATAAGTTTAGCAAAATTGATTAAATCCTATCTGAGATTAACTATGTTGCAAAATAGATTAAATGTATTAAACCATATTATCTATTGATAATATGATTTTAAAATTACTTCATTTTAACACTTTGACTAATAATTTATGGATTACAATAAACTAGACCAGTGTACCTGTCTTTGATTCCTACATATAAAAATAAAAAAAAAAAACTAGGCCTCAAATATAAATTTTGCTTAACATTTCTAGACACAGCCTGAGTCATACCCCATTGTCAGATAACGGCTTCAGAGGTGCTTGATATATCCTCGCAAGTCCAAAGTCAGCAATCTTAACAACTCCATGTTCCTCTCCTTCACCCATAACCTGGCCAAAGAAAGTTCATTCAACAAAAAAACAAAGTGCACTAATCAAAACTTGAGAAACAAAGTTGAAAATTCGAAATACTAATGACTATAGCTAGCATTAAAAGAACGAGTCAGTGTACAGCGGCAAGGAGGCAGCAAAACCATACCAGTATATTCGATGGCTTCAAATCTCGATGTATCATCCAATTACTAAGCAACAAAAAAAAAATGCAAAATATTATATTTACAAAAGAAACACTCACAAAAAAAAAAAACGAGTGATGTTCAAATTCAGTTAATAATTCAGACCTGTGCAGATAGCTTAGTCCATTGAGCAACTGCCAGAGCAAAGACTTAACAGTGTACTGATTAATGGAATGGTTGAGTTTGTCCCTGTGATGCCTAATAATTTCCTGCCACATTTCACACAGCAATTTATTTCACACTCAACAAAAAGGAAAAATGCTTCTCGATGGAAGGATATACCGACATAGAGATCGTGCTCGGCGTAATCGAAGGCGAGGTAGAGAGACATGTCGGCGTGGTTGATGTGGACGTTGACGAGCTTGACGACGTTCTCGTGCGTAATCTCCCTCAGCAACTGCAATAACCAAAAAATAAAGAGAGGAGTGAATGAAAAATTGCTTTGAAAGAGGAAAGGAAAAGGTTAGGTTAGGGATAGAGTTAGTTACCATGATTTCGCGGATGGCGGTGGGGGAGACGCCGTCGCCGTCCTTGGATTGCTTGAACTTTTTTATGGCAATCGATTTGGAGGGAGTGCCAGCGGGGGATTTGGTTCGGGCGAGGAAGACGAGGCCGTAAGTGCCTTCGCCGATTTTGCCTAAGAGATCGTACTGCTGCACCCACTCCGCCCTGCTCCACCGGCTCCCACTTCCGTCCCCCATCTCTCTTCTGTTCTGTTCGATCGTAAGGGGATAGGCAGCAGTGTCTGAAAATTGAAATTTGTTAGAGCAAGTATTTATTCATTTTTTAGGGAAAAAATATTTAATAATATTTATTATTTACTAAAATATTTTTTATTTAATATTTCATGTAATTAATACTTTAATTAATATTTTTAACGCAGGAACCTTTCAGTAATTACATGTCCAGGTGAATTACTTTAATAATTTATAAGTTAATTTCACAAGTTTATAAGTTGGTTTTTTATATGAAAGTATATGTATTATATGCAATAAATAATTTCGTCAGAATCGAATAAAAATACTATGAAAATATAAGTTAATCTCATATGATTATGGTTATGATTACAATGAGAAAATATATTTCAAAACAATAAAATGTATTTAATGATTAGACGACTGCAATATTATCCTATTTAATTGTGAAAATTGAAATGATTTTATTGGAGTAAGTATTCGTTGTAAGGATTAAAAAAGCTTAATGTTTGATATTTATCATTTCACGTAATTCAAAATATCTAATAATTGTATTTAATATCTTTAATTAATATTTTTAAGCAAGGAATCTTTCAATAAATCCACGTTAAGAGTGTATTTGCTAAGTCACTTATAAAATTAATCTGACTAGTTTATTAGATGAATTTTATGTATGAAATTATAAGAATTTTCATAAAAAGTAATTTTACTTAAGTTGTGTAGGATTTTTGTGAACGATAAAAAATAAAAATTACAAGTAGTTAACACATTTGTATGTGCAAGGTTCAAATTCCAAACCATGAATTAGACTAGAGCAACCTTATATTGGTTAATCAAACATTTGGTGATAGCTTATCATGAAATTGATTTGTTTTAGTTTTCAAGCTTTGACATTATATAATATGATTGTTGTTGTTGATCACGTGACCAAATTGATCAGAAATTGTTGCTTTAGCTTAATTAGTAATAACAAATTAAAGTCCTAAATATGTATATGTATTGAATATTCAAGTTATGTTTGAATATGTTGACGGATGGAAGGAAACTAATTTGATTGTTTAATTTTTAACAATAAGAATAAAACATATGGGAAGTAGATGGATCATAATCCATTCCACTGGTTAACCCTAATTTTCTACCTCTCAAATTTAGGTTGCTTTTGATGGAGAGAAAAAACCTTTAGATTATAAAATAACTATTTTATCTTTACAAAATTAATCCTAATGCTGAATATCTTAATGATAATACACTTAAATAAGAATAATATGGAATTTATAAGTTATAATTCAGATTATTTTGTTGTTTTTTTAAACTAATCCATTATGGTTATGTTTAGTCAAAAGTTGAAAAATTAGTTATATTTAAATAACTTGTAGTTGAAATTGTTTACACTGTCATATTGATTGTAAGGTGAGTTTTAGTAGGAATAAATTTTTAATTTCTCATATTTAATATCCATTTTAAAATTTTAACATTCATGGGAAAATGATATTTTTCATAAATGTTTTTTAAAGCTTCTCTCGAAAAAAAAAATTATAAACAGGTGAAAATTTTATTTTTCTAAGTTTAATTTTTCTTTTATTATAATAAAAATATCATATTACTCTTTTTTATATTAAGGTAAATGATAAAAATCATACAATCATATAATTATTTGATTCTCAAAAAAATTATATAAATATTTTCAATAGGCAACCAAATAAATTTTATTAATTTTAATTTTCAAAAATTATTATTTTTGGATATAACTTTTTTTCCTACCAAACGCCTCCAAAACGTTTTATACGTTAAAACAGCGGATAAATATAAAATAAGTAATATGGATATATTTATAAGATATTCTTATATAATTTGTTTTATTTTATTGATATAGTATACGTCATACCTTCATTATATTGATTATTAATATAATGTATAGTTAAAATACCTTGAAGTGTAATATCTAAATAATATAATAATAAGATCTTAACTTATGTAACTAAAAAGTAATAAAGAAATTTAATGGGAAAAAAATGAAGCTAAAAGAGATGAGGAGAGAGAGAGAAAGCGTGGACGCAGAACAGCCGCAAAGCTTGCAACTAACCCTTGCATCACTTCTTCGTTCTTCTACCCTCTTCTCTTTGTTTCCCACTCCTCATTTCTTTGGCGATGAAACCAAACTCAAACCCAAGTCAATTTCAGTGACTCAATTTGAATTTCGTTCTATCCGATTTTCGCTTCTCAGCTTACAATGTCGCACATTGCTTTAGCTGCACCGGTCTCTCCCACCGTCGTCGCTTTTCACCGTATATTATCTTCTTCTTCTTCCTCTATCACTCATCATCTCACCCACTCACAACTACGTCTAATTGTTTGGAAGCTGAGAAAACCGGGGGAAAGTTATCGGTGTTTTTTTTTTCTACTTTTAATAATTGCATTGCATCAGCATTCTCGTTGCTGTTTCAGGCGGAGCGAAGCAATGGAGCGCGCTATTTCCGAGTTTTCGGAGAAGCAGGGGAATCGGTTCGTCCGTGTTCGCAAGCTCTCTCAGGAAACGATTGCAATTGCGGTTTTTCGCTTCGGGAGAAAATGGCGGCAATGGAGGTGTTGTGGAGGAGATATCTGAAGCCGAAAAGGAGCCTACGAATTTTGTGTGGCCGGATAACAAGGTTTTCGAATCGTTACTTTTTCTCATTTGGATATCGGATCTATTTGCATGCGTGATTGGCCTGGGGAACCTGCGTTCCAGGTTGTGTTTTAAATTTCATCATTGAATTCACAGGAAAATAATTATTTGATTGCAGAAACCTAGGGTTTGCATATTAGGCGGTGGATTTGGGGGCTTATATACTGCTTTAAGGTTGGAATCATTGGAGTGGCCTGATGATAAAAAGCCACATGTAAGTTGTCTTCAAAATCACTCGTTCTTATGGAATTTCATTTCATCAGATAGCAGGTTTATATGACTGCGGATGTCTCTTGGTTTGATAGGGCATTAAAACTCTATGATTGCTTGTGCTCATATTGTCAGTATCTGTAAAAAAAAATTAATGCAATGGACATAAATGCGTGTTACCACTGATGCAATAGGCATTTAAACCCGTAAAATTTACTCTGCTTGTTCAAAATCATAATCATTTTAAACTTCAGATATGCTTCTAAATTTCATGAACCAATGATAACACAAGAAGATATGTTCACTTAGTCTTTAGCTCACCGTTATTTTGACTTAATAAATACCGTTTTATTCTCCTATACACGGCTAAAACTACCTCCCTTATGTTTAGTTATATAGGCTTCCTTAACCCAAAGCCGCTAACTGCTAAGTTCTAGTGCTTGCTTTTACATTCCTTAGCTCAGGATAATCCTCCAATTCAATTCACTCAATTGCATGGAAGTTGATATAAAAGCCATGATAGAAGGAACTTAGGAGCCTCTTCTTGGATGAAAGGCTGTCTCAGTACATCAACCAATGAAACAAAAAGGAAAAAGAATCACAGCAGTATCTTTAACATTTGCGAATGACTGTTTGATCAGAAATTATTTTCTTCTTCTCTTACAACTATGATTACAATGTCTTATATCCATGCCAGACTTAACTATTAGGTTTTTCTGTACACTTTTTGTTTACTTGTGATGTTTTAATAAAATAAATTCTTTGTTGAATATGGAGCAGATTGTTCTTGTCGACCAGTCTGAACGTTTTGTTTTCAAGCCAATGTTGTATGAGCTTCTATCTGGAGGTATGCATTATTAAACGTAAACAACAATTGTGGTTTTCTTCTTTATTCCAAAATAATTCAACAGAATTACATTATGGCATGCAGAAGTGGATGAATGGGAAATAGCTCCTCGTTTCTCAGATTTGTTGGCAAACACTAGTGTGCAGTTTTTCAAAGACAGAGTAAAAGTTTTGAATCCCTCTGATCATTGGGGAATGAATGGATCCAAAGCATCTAGTTGTGGAGGAACTGTTCGTCTTGAAAGTGGCCTTCTTATTGAATATGACTGGTACAATCTGCACTGTTTAAGTACCTTAGTGTTTTCTGGGAACAATTATTTTTTATACAAGTAATGTGATATGTTTTTCGCTGGCTCTGTGTTCTGCATATTAGCTTAGTTTCTTCAATTTGTAATTGATGGGTAGTATACTACGTGTATTTTTTTCTGTTATTTTCTTGTTACCATGCCTAAGTTGATGCTGACAGCTGATTAGAATGTTTGGGTGTAGTTTGCTGAAATGCTCCTTTGTGTACTTAAATAATCTGTAAAAGAAAACTGAATTTGCTTATTGTTAAATGAAATAAAAATACATTTGTAGTGTTATGGTAAATAGAATTGAACCATATCTGTTGATTTGAACTTTTTCATTTCTTCACACTGGACAGCCAGGCTGGTTCTTGCGTTGGGAGCTGAAGCTAAACTGGATGTTGTACCAGGGGCAATAGAATTTGCAATTCCTTTCTCAACGCTAGAAGATGCACGTGTGAGTTCTCTCAATTATTTAATATCTTAGGACAGTCTATATCTTGAAATCTTTATACTGCATTGATTTTACATGCTTGTCTCTTGTTACAGAAAGTCAATGATAAATTAACAAAATTAGAGAGAAAGACCTTTGGTTTGGACTTTCAAATTAGTGTGGCTGTTGTTGGTTGTGGTTACTCTGGAGTTGAATTGGCTGCAACACTGGCAGAGCGATTACAAAATAGAGGAATTGTGAGAGCTATTAATGTTGAAACAATGATTTGCCCAAATGCCCCACCTGGCAATAGGGAAGTTGCACTAAAAGTAAGTTGGTTAGATTTTATGTTCTATGCTTATTGGAGCCTGAATATCTGTTTTGTACAACTCAGAAAATCATATGAAATTAGATGATGATCCACTATGAATATAATGTTGGCTTTGTATTTCCTTCTATGGAAGACAGTGAGATTCACTGCTCTCTTCAAATAATTATTGTCCCAATTTCATGTTAATAAAGTTTAACGGAGTGAAGCCAGATATTTAGAGCTTTATGTGCAACAATTTTTTAAGATGTTGAATAAAATTTAAATTGTCTAGTAACTTCAAAAAAAGTATGCTTAAATTAAAATGTGATCGTTTATTGCCTGGGTTGAAGAAATGTAACCCTGATCATAATATAAGGCAAGATGATCCTTGCTCAAATTAGATGTTGCTTCTTCTTTTAGTTGGACATAGCTAAGATTGAAAACTATTTTCTTCGTAAGCTTCACGATGCCTAAGTAAACATGTTTAGTACTTTAGTCATTTATAAGTACTCAATAATATTGTGATTAATTAGTTGGTAGCCCCCTATATATATATTTTAAAAAAAATTCAAATAGGTCCCTAAACCTTGAAATTTGTAGGTGAATCTCTATAATTTTTTTAATTTTTCAATTATTTGTTTGATACTATAATAGGTACTCTAGTGGCATTGTGTGATTCATGTAGTCGACCTCACCTAGTGGGGGCTTGGTTGTTGTTCTTGCATAATAAGTACTCCTATTACAAATTTTAAACCGCATGGACTTATTTGAATTTTCTCAAGACAGAGAGAGCTGCATAGTAATATATAAACCTAATTGTTTGCCTATAATATTCTGAAGAATAAATTCTGAGTAGTTTGGAATTATATAATTTCCTTCCACGTAACTTCACTCCTATTCTATAGTTAACTCTTGACGCCCATTTTTAAATAGATTTCTTGCAATCATATAAGCATTAGCCATAATTGAATGCTACATGGGTGCCACTCGATGAAATTGAAAACAATGTTTATCAAACCATCTGCTTGAAGTCCTGCTTTCAATGTTGAAGCTTCTCCAACATGCAACTTCCACAACTATGACTGCTTTAGATTTTGCATGTCATTCAATTGTATTCCTCTTGCCTAATTCCATTACCAATGTTATAGCAAGTAATGCTTATGTTTTCTGAAAGGAAACACTGTTCTATGGATGTTAGGTTCTTTCATCAAGGAAAGTCAAACTTTTATTGGGTTATTTTGTCCGCTGTATTAGGAAGCTCAGTGATTTAGAGTCTTCAAATCCCCCGACAGGGGTAGATGAAAATAGTACTGAAGTAGTGCCTGATTTTGAGAAATATATATTGGAGCTACAACCTGCTGAAAGGGGAATGCAAAGTAAAATCATTGAAGCAGATCTGGTATTGTGGACTGTTGGAACCAAGCCTCCTCTTCCTCAGCTGGAACCTTCAGATGTACCATTTGTAATTCCACTTAATGCCCGAGGACAAGCTGAAACAGATGAAACACTTCGTGTCAAGGGTCACCCCCGGATATTTGCCCTTGGTGATTCTTCTGCGTTAAGGGATTCAAATGGAAGGATCCTTCCAGCCACTGCACAGGTGTAACTGCTGCTTGATATCCTATGTGATGATTTACTATGACATGTATATAATTTTTAGGATAACATCATATTTATTTTCTGATTGTTTTCCTTTACCTTGCAGGTTGCATTTCAACAAGCAGACTTCACTGGTTGGAATTTGTGGGCTGCAATCAATGGGCGTCCACTTTTACCATTTAGGTACTATTGCATTCAGTTTGTTTAATTATTCTGTAATCTACATACACACTTCTAACGCTATATCTGCTCCTATTGGGGGTGCCAGGTTTCAGAATCTAGGTGAGATGATGACCCTGGGAAGAAACGATGCTGCCATTTCTCCGAGTTTTATTGATGGGCTGACCTTAGAAGGTTCCATTGGTCATACTGGTAAGTTGGCCCCATGTGCCATTCTTCATTATGTTAGTTAAAAAATAAAATAAAATAAAGAAGAAAACAAGTTTGAGCATTTCTGTTTTTTCAGCGAGGAAGATAGCTTATTTGATCAGGTTGCCAACGGATGAACATAGGCTTAAAGTGGGGATTAGCTGGCTTACAAAATCTGCTATTGATTCTGTGTCATCGCTACAAAGTACCTTGTACAAGGTCCTTTCGAGCTCTTAGCTTCGTATTGATGTATCATGTATATAGCTTGGCTGAAACATAGATTCAACTCTAAAATACAAGATTGAGTACAGCGATTATTAATGATAATAAAAAGAAATACATGATCGAGTTGGAAGGGTCTGCTTTATTTAATTTTAACTTAAATCTTCTGCAAGCAATTTTTGTTTTTGTCAACAGATTGTTTATTGAAAATGCTCAACCTATACATAAAAAAACATAGGAGGCTAAAGGAAAAACACTAAAACAGTGCATAATGCATAAACAATAGAAAATCAAGCACCCATGCTCAAAGCTATATAACTAAATACTTTGTTATAATGTTAGTATTTAGCTATATATGCTCATTCCCCGGCTATTTGCTTCCTGCACCTTTTTGAGATGTTTTTCTTTTTTACCTTCCAAATTGGCCAAGGCCACGCAAGAAGTAAGCAATAGCAACATGTTTTCGTTGTCAGGTTTGTTGTTTTGGGCTTTTAAGGCCCTGTTACTATAAAATGATATTAAATGGGCTTTGCTATTCTCACCCACTTTCTGTTCTTTTCACCCCACTCTTTGTTTATTTTTGCAATTTTCAGAAATACTCCCGACGGAGACGATCAAAATACACAACGCAATTCCGTTGAGAATAGCAGTTCCCTATTAAATTCATCTTTTTATCTGGGTGTTTGTTTCAAGTTATGATGTTGCATTCCCAAAATCCTAGGAGTATTTTTTAACTAGAAATGCTATTCCTGGACATATCTACAAATACGTTTGGTTAATTTTTAAATTTTAGTGGGATTAAAAAATAACTTCTCACATTTTCATGAGAATGTAACTTTCTTGCCCCCTTGTCATGGGAATAAAAAATAGTATAAACAAGAAAATGCAACTTTTTTGAAAATGAACGATATCAAGAAATACTTTTTGATAATATCTTAAAAAAACATGAGAATAAGGATTCTCACCTTCGTATTTTAGGAAAAAAAATTTAAATAAGATTAAAAAAAATTAAATGATGTTAATTAATTTTTTACTTAGCATGAATGTATATTTTTTTTACTTATATTTAAGAATGGAGGAATTATTCTTTTTGAAGATGGGATGGGTTGTTCCCTTCCTATTTGTTAGTTGCTGTTTTTTTTTTTCTCTAATAGAGGAGTTCTTTTTTTTTTTCTTAATTATGTGTATAAGAAATTTTGTTAAGAGAAATAAAATTGATTTAGATGATCTTTATGTTAAGAAAGGATTCATTTTTAACTATGTACAAGAATATCCTTATCCTTTTTGGAATGTTATACTTAATGTTATCCTTGGTATCATCGGCGGAGCTACATGTATCTGAGAGTGGGCAGCTGCATCCTCTCATTTCAATAAAATCACTAGTATTTGTCCTAAAATATTATATTTTACACCCCATAATTTTATATTTTGCACCCTTTAATTTGATGTATTTGAAACTCCTTACCTGTTCACATTTAAGAATAAGTAAATATACTATCTTATTTTGATAAAATGCAAAAAAATATCATATTTTGCATCCCATAATTTTATATTTTGAACCCCCTTAATTTTATGTATTTGAATCTCCTTACCAGTTTAATGTAAGAGTAATAAATACACCCTCTTTTTTTAATAAAATACAAATATTTATCTTAAAACTTTATATTTTGTTTCTTTTATCTTCGTATTTGAATCCAACTATCCCATATAATAATAACGATTATTAATTTTTATTTTTTAAATAAATTATCCCCACTGATCCAAGGTCCTAGATTCGCCACTGCTTGGTATATAAAAAGAAAAAACACCAATCATTATAACCTCACTGTTATTATATTGAAGAAACAATTATTCATTCATCTCATAATAATTATCGTGTAAAAAAATTATTATAAAATAATTTTAATTTTAATTTTTTAATGTAATATTAATTACTTTGTTTCTATTTATATTTTTTATAATATTAATGATATATACTAAAAACAAAAATTAATGATAATAAGATTAATTTTATATTATTATTTTCTTTTATTTAATTATTAAATTTTATTAATCTGTATAAAATATCGACCACAATTATAATGACACGGAAGAAAATGAGTAATGCTCCGTATTTAAGATTGTGGCAAAAAGGGGATTTTGTCTTTCTGAAGCCGTGTAAGATTGTGGATATTAAATGAATCATTATTGATATTTTAAAAGTTTGATTGGCTTAATGGAAAGGTTCCGTTTTCTTTTTTTTGGAGGAAATCCTCGTGATGTCAAAATCATTCTGAAATGAATAGCTTCATTTTGTCATTAAGGGTCGCTAAGGCAGTTGGCACAAATCACATGCTTACCTAACCAGAAAGATCCAAATTATGAAATTCATTGTCTGGCTACTTATTGTTATTTAAGAAGGGATAATTAAAAAAAAAGTAATAGTGTGAAAATGAGTGGCTTCTGAACCAAGGCAAGGTCCTATAGACGTTTTAATAACTTCTTGCTTGTTATATGGTGAAAAATAATTTATATACATTTTTTCATCCATGAAGGTTGGCCACGTTTCGTGTCTTGCACTCAGAACTAAAATGTTAAGTACGAGGGCTAAGTCCTAACTGTTCATTTGATTAATTCCAATTTCCAAATCACAAGCTATCACTATTTTTTATTTCCCTTTGCTATCATCCGGATAATATCCTCTATGCCTTTCATTTTTCCTTATTGATTTGGATTTCTTTTCACCAATGAAAATTGATTTGCCTTTTCCCCTCACATGTCGCCTTCTAAGATTAGTTATACGTTAAATCAGGCTGATGATATATGTCTAACTTGAGTTTTCAGTGAACTCATATTACTTGCATGTGCAACCAATTAATTAAGTAGTCCAGTTTAGATATAAAAAAATTAATATTAAGTGAAGAAATTTTGAAAAAAAAAGTAACATGAATTCGAATTTCTCTATTAAGTTACACTTATGAATGGAAAAAGTAGCATGCGGTACTCATGAAAAATTCTAAAAATATTTCATTCTTTTATAGGATCCGGCCAAAATTTTTGTTTGTGGATACATTTCATCTTTCAAAAAAAATAGAAGAAAAAACTTTTGAAAATATTAAAGTACATATATTAATTGTAGAAAAAAAAATTATGCAACGACAATGTAAATTTTTTTACATAATCATTCTATTACAAATTATCATAAATTTTTTTACATAATCATTCTATTACAAATCATCATGTATAATAAGTGTTTTTACAAATTTCTTCACTCGACCAATCTATTAAACGTTGTCTTCAACTAAGTTGAGCTCTAGAAAAATGCCGATTAGCTACCCAAAATAGCGGCTGAAAATATTGATGACAAATAGTGACTAATTTAGCCATTGTTGACATATATATATATATATATATATATATATATATATATATATTTAATTGCACAAATCAACACCGAATTATGAGATGGACATATCAGTAGCAACATAATTTGTCTCTAAATGGATCGCTAAGTCGTAAATTAAAAAATTGAAAACTCTAGCGGCCAATTTTGCGACTGAAGTTTTATTTGGTTCAAATTTCAGTCGCTGAGGCTTAGCAATAGCAACCAAAAATACATCGGTCGCTGGTGAAAACAGTTTTTAGTTGAGTAGCCACCGATTTGGTTTTGGTCTCTATTTTACTAGCTTTAAATTTTTAAACTCCATCGCTAGAAAATTATAAAGCCAATACTAATTTAGCAACCAAAAATTATCCAGTATGTATTTTGTTATTATTATTTCCACCTAAATACAATTGAATTATTAATATTAACAATATTGTATATATTTCATATATAATTATCTTAATAAATAATAATAATAATAATAAAAACCATAAAATATTTAGGATGTAATTTTTTATTTAAAAAAAAAACTAACATAAAAATAAATAAAAAAATTCTTACAACACAGTGTTTTTAAAATAAAAATAAATAAATTCACTTTACATGTTGTCATGTTAATAGTGGTTTAACACTATTTTATATAACTAAAATTATAAATAATGATAGATCTATAATATTTTTTGGTACAAAATAAACCTAAAGAAAATATTTAACATATATTACACTTGATAAAAAAGAATAAGAATGTAACATTAGAAATAAAATATGAAGTATTATGTTAAAAATAATAAGATTATAAAGTTACAAATACAATATGGCTCAATCAGGTCCAAGTTTACTAACATCCATGATTAAACAAACCCAATAAGACTCAAGATCAAACTAATAATTGGTCAAAGTCCAATAAGGTCCAAGTGCTAGTAATCAATTATGATCAAATAAGGTTCAAGTATAACACTTATGATTGACCAAGACCCAATAAGACTCAAGTATAAAACAATGATTAACCAAGGCCCAATAAGTCAAAGTATAATACTACTAATTGATCAAGCCTAATAAGACATAAATATAAAACTAATGATCGACAAATGCCCAATAAAGTATAAATGAAATATTACTAATTAATTAAGCCCAAATATAAAACTAATGATCAATAAAGACCCAATAAGGTCTAAGTGCAACATCAATGATTGATTATAGCTCAATAAAACTCAAATGTAACACTTATGATTCACTTAGTCCAATAAGGTTAAAGTATAAAACTAATGATTAACAAAGGCCCATAAGCAATACTAATGATTGATTATGGTCCAATAAAGTCCAAGTGTGACAATTATGATTGACTAAAGTCTAAGTTTAACATTGATGATTAAGCATGACTCAATAAGGATCAAGTATCAAATTAATGATTGATTATGACCCAATAAGACTCAAGTGAAATAGTGATGATTGATTAAGATCCAAGTATAAAATTAATAATTGATCAAGATTCAATAAGTCAGTCTTTTCTGAAGTGTATGTTGTGTGAATTAAATGTTACTTACCTTCTTCTTTGTTGTGATGTCTATTTTATAGGGAGTTGACTACCTATTTGGTAACCATTCCACTTCGTCCACTAAGTACGTGCCTTTGAGTAGTGGTCGGTTGGTTGAGACCAACTACCTGTATTTTCGACACATTACATTAATACAGTTGACTTTTATAATAATTATTTGAAAAATTATATCAATTATGACTTCTGATTAATTAAAAATGTAAAAAAAATTACATTAATAATACATAACTATCAGACCATCCAAAGGTCATGTCATGTGGTGGGCGAGTAAAAGCTTTTTAAAGAATATAACTAAATATTAATTATATGATGTACTTAAATATAAATATTTTAATCTATCTTAAACTTACCATTCTGTACACCAATTCAATAATTATAAGTTCAATTATATTCCTTCCATTATATATTGATGTTTTTGCTTTCAAACTTTATTTCAAAAGTATTGAAGTACATATATATATATATATATTTTTTTTTTTACTAGAAATAGTTTTGTTCAAGTCAGATGAAAAAACTATAAACTATTCCTCTGAAATCTAAATGTTGTTTAATACAATTTTATATTAATATAGAATTTGAACTCAAAACTGTTGATTAAAATATGAAACAATCTTACATTAGCAACTCATCTACGTATTTGATAGTATAAGGAATATGTGTGTGCGGAGAGAGAGAAATAAATGAATCTTTTCATTTGCACAGAACGTGAAATAATTGTCTTTGAACTAATGTGCGGCAAAATCGTGAGAATTCGCCCAATTTGCAGAAAAAGGACAAACTCTAATCATTACGAAGCATATATCTTGACCTGATATAATTTGTTTCCTAACCGCGAAACTTGCATAGGTAAATCGTACCAAAAGGTCCAAAACCATTTGTCGGTGTAGGAGTTTAATATAATTTGCCTTTCAATAATTTAAGAACATTCGTTCCTTCAACTTCTTAGCATTTTGTGCACGACCATCAAATGATGTTAAAAGGAAAAAAAGATGACCCCATTACTCATGTTAGGAGATGAGAAAAGGTTTGATTACAATTTACAATCAGATTATGGAAGTGCTACTTAAATTGCTCCAGAGAGTTTATGGTAAGCATTAATGGCCGAATTTGTTGGACAATGAATACACCCATGTATGGTAAACTAATTAATGATGGCTACAAATTATAGTGAACTACAGAAATATTAGTGTAAACTGAAGTTACACAAACTTAATAAACTAATCAATGATGGACAAATTGATGAAATTACTCAATATAAAGCGATTATAAATTTATTGTTGACTGATGTAATTTAGGTAACTTAAATTAGGTTTGTTACTTTCTTACAAGAAGCTGCTGTACGATGTTCCTACCTTCTTCCCATAATTATTGATGAGAAATATTTAATGGATGTAATATATATATATATATACACTAAATAACCTTTTTAATATCTCATTATTAGTTAAAATAATTATCTATAGTAGTTATTAAGCAAGAGTATAATTGAAGAAAAAAAATAGACTTTGATTTTCTAAAATATCAATTGTTTTTTTTAAGCAATTCTAAAATATCAATTATTGTGAAATAAAAAGGGTTAAAACATTTGTAATTATGGGAAGTAATCTATTTCTAAGTTGCATTGGGTTGCACTGTGGAAGTAATCTATGACTTATTGATAATTTGTCAACCCAATCTATTTTCGTAGGCTGATTCATTGTCCCATCTTTTCTTCTTCTTTTTATAAATTACTTTACAACTAAATTAGACAGCAATATATTCCTACTAAACCCCTAAGCTATCCCTATACTCGGGCGGGATTCATAATGTTTTTTTTATTCTTTTCAATGCAATTCGAATAATACCACACAAATTTCATTGCACTACAAAAAAAACTTTCCTTACTTATTCATTAGTCAGTATCAAAATTTGAAAATATCAAAATATGGAAAGATATTATAGGAGTACCGACAAAACTATATTTCACATTTTTGCACCGACCACTAAAAACTAAAAAGCAACTCCTTAGACTGTTTGGAAATCGGTTTAAATTGTGTTGGATTAACATTATGGCCAAATTCAGGAAAAAAAAATTATGGCCAATGTAATCGCTGTACAAACACATTAAATTCTAAAAATGATTAAAAAAAAAAGTAACTCCTTGGCGATTCAGCTCTTATAATGAGTTATTGTTTTAGCAATTTACACTATAATAAATTAAAATTGAGAAATTATTTTTATGAACTTTAATACAAAAAAAAAATCATATAAATGTACTTCTCTTTTTATATATTTTTTCCTATTATATTATATTATATGATTTATATCTCTTATCTCATCTCATAAAAAAATACTATCACTTAATTATATAATTTTTCTCACGCTCTCTAATATCTGATTGGTGTATATCTTGATAGAGTAAAGCACACTACAATAACTTCCATCATTAATCATCATGCATTAAATTGGATTTATATAGGTTAGGAGGAGATAATATATCAATCTATTTAAATACAAACTCATTTATTTAACTTGCAAATTATATAGACGAGGATATGTTACTGGTTAAGTTAGAACAATTCTCCGTCAGTCACGCACTGATGCGCAATATTCATATATCATTCAAGGATAATAACAAATAAAAATAATAATTATAAACAAGACGAACTTGGTTGGTGTAGAGAGGAAAGAGCCAAAAGTAGCAAGCTAGTAATTGTTTGACATTTTCAGTCTGCAGCCAAAACTAGACTCCACCGAAAGTACTTAAAAAAACATTTCGGAATCTAAATAATATATGAGCTGAACAAGGAATACCAAGAAGAATACAATGTTGAGCTCTTAGTTTCTCTCGCACAAAACTCCACTCACCGTGTTAATGAAAAGGACTTGTTTTCTAGTTGTCCATACCATCCCCATTCATCAACGTGACAATTAAGATTTGTGATTATAAGAAGATTGAATTAATGTGTTGTACCTCTTGCTATCTTCGCCTATGCACCTATAATAATATGTAGTTTCTACTTTGTTGATAACCACATGCTCTCTACATCTTACAAAGAAGCATCCTCCATAGACTAATGGGTTTGTTCAGAAGTAAGGGTGTGGTTTATAGGCCAGTGAAGGATGTTAACTTAGGTTCTGATAGCACTGAATTCTATCTCCAAGCCAATGTCAAAGGTTCATAATTCATTGACTTTTATTGCCATGTCTTGCTACTAGTTCTGATTATCTTGTTTTTTGTGTGACATAAATGATTTTTTCATTCATGGCAAGTTTATTACGGACCAATTTCATAGTTGATTGTAATATTTTCAACTCTGGCATCAGAGAAGGCTATGATTATGTGGGTGTTAGCTCACAATGAAATATTTCCCGGTTTTAAATTGATTTATCTAGTTTAGAATTTAATATTTATATCAGAATCTTTGGTTGTCAGAAAGTTTTAGTTGTTGGTAATGATCATTATTTCAATTATAGCTCCCCGCATGACTGGAATCCTGGTCAAGATTTTCACTTGGTTCTTGGAGTCTCCAATACTTGGACCCTTGCTATTGTATATATTGAAGGGAAACAATCTTATTCATAAGGTAAGCTCTTGGGCCATGCTCAGTTCATTTTGAACAGAATTTCATCCTGTGTACTATTAGTAACACTTTTTTATTAAATGATTGGAGAGACCAGCAGTGTGGATATCACTTAAATAGCAATTTTCTTTTCCCAATTCATGGCCAGTTTTTATTTTTGCAGCTTATTACAAATGCAGACTTAGAAGAGTCACCCCTCTATGTTCCCTCACATCATTTTGAAGGTTTGTTATTTTCCACTAGGTTCTTTCCATCAGGTAAGAAAGTGAGAGATTAGCTGCATGATGGTGTGAACATGGATATTATTTGATTGCAGTTATCATAATTCATAAATCACATTGACATATTGTTCTTTTTGTCTTAGATGTGTATTTAACTCAAATAAGAAAATTCTCAGGATATTCTCAAATGGAAAGAGAATCTCTGATTTCAGTTTATTCTTTCAGACCACAAAGAACAAGAAGTCAAATGCTTAGATTCTGCTTTAACTCCACAAGAACAAGTTCAACTTGCAATAGAGTGCTTACCTACATCTTCAGAAAAAGCACATAATGGAACAAACCCTTCGTTCTCTCGTTGGACCATAATGGATTATTCCAGAGCCTACAGCTCGGGAGTAATAACACCACTCATGGTATTTCATCACTTAGATATTCATATTCTTTTAAGTTTTAACATGTCCTCACCCTTTCATTATTGTGTTAACTCATTAACACCAGCTTGCATAAAGTTCTTTTGTTCAAAATTTTACATTCAATGAATATTTGTGCAAGGTTATTTCATTTCATCACATGTCCTTCATATCTGTAGTTGCTCTTAATTCTTATGCGCCTTTTCATTCACTAGCTTTCCTTTTTCATTTCCAAAGGTTGCTGAACGATTTATTGATGCTGTTAATGAATCTTCAAAACCTCCACTCCGAATGGGATTTTTTATTCACAACAGTGCTGATGATATACTAAGACAAGCAAATGAATCAACTCTTCGGTATAAAAAAGGTACTGATAGCAATTCCAAGTGTCAATTTAAAATGGTAACTTTTATCTTTCAGACCCTTTGATCTTTAGATGATGCAATCTGATGATGGTGTTATTGAAATTTGAAACTCATAAATCTGAATGGTTTTATGTGCTATTGAAATCCAGAAGATGTATGCAATTTACCTTTGTTCGACTAAAAAGCTATGACTTATATATATATATATATATATATATATATATATATATATATATATATATATATGCTGATGTCAGGATGTGTCTTCAACCCTCTTTATATACCCATTCAGTGCATGTTTTTGCAGGGGAACCTATCTCTGTGTTAGATGGAGTTCCTGTGGCTATCAAGGATGAAATGGATTGTTTGCCATATCCAACTACAGGTAACACAACGTGTTATTGTTTCACTAATGTGTTGTGTATTTAAAATTTCAAATGTTTTAGCGGTTGATCTCATTTTCACTTGACTGTCTAAATATGGAGTCCTCTAGGAGGTACAAAGTGGTTGCACAAAGAAAGGCCTTGTACAGATGATGCTTGTTGTGTTAAGCGTCTGAGATTATGTGGCGCCATACTTGTTGGGAAGACTAATATGCATGAACTTGGGGTTGGAATTAGTGGCATCAATCCACATTATGGGTATGAAACCGTGAGTTACACAACCTATATTTTATTCACAGTATGTTACATCTTTTGTGACTTCTGAACTATGCTCTAAAGATTTTGCACTAAATTTATGACAAGAGTATTATGTTTATTTACTTCCGTAGGGCTGCTAGAAACCCATATGATACCAATAAGATTTCAGGAGGTTCTTCTAGTGGATCTGCTACTGTGGTGTCTGCAGGGTTGTGCCCTGTTGCCCTTGGTGTTGACGGGGGAGGTACTTTATTTATATTATGATTTATGAAAGATCAAAGAACCCATTATTCATTACTGCTTATATGCTTTTAACATATTTATGTTTTAGCCAAAGTGACATGAATTTACCATATAAGTCCATATCAGTAGGTATATGAAATTTAGACTACAATCTACATTCAAACAACAAAAGCTGGTTGAATTAATATTTTATTAGCATGCTTGTTCAGGTTCTGTGAGGATGCCGGCATCTCTTTGTGGTGTAGTTGGTCTAAAACCAACTTTTGGCCGTGTACCTCATTCCGGGTGGGTATACAAATTTGTTTTGTCATGTTTGAACAAATTGAGAAGATTGTGATGATTTAAAAGAATGATCTTGCCCTATGTTCAGAGTCCTTCCTCTAAACTGGACAGTTGGGGTGGTTGGAATACTAGCCGGCACCGTTGAGGATGCATTGATCACGTCAGTAGTCCTTTCTATAATTTTCCTTCTTCAAGGAAGTTTTAAGATTGGTTTTACATCTTCTAATATTTCAATATTTACAGTTATGCAGCTATTAGTGGAGAAATTTCATCCCATCAGCCCTCTAATATGCTTGTAAGAACTTGTTTTTTTCTCAAATTCCAACTGAATTTTATCACTAGTAATTTTTCAAATGAATCCTTTCTATGTTTCAAATTTTCACATTGCTAATGAAGTTCAACAAACTGATCTGAATTTAACTTGCTACTAATCTTATTTAATGTCTGAAAATATTTTGTGCAATGCCTTAGACCAAGATAAATCTTCCACTGCTGCCCTTGACGAAGTCCATATGTGACATCAAGTTGGCAAAATATGGGAAGGTCTGAAATTTGTTTCCTTGTCTTGAATATAGATTATCATTCCCACATATTGAAAAAGTAGGTTGTTCTAACATCATTTTACACCCTCTAACCACTAATTCCATCAATTAGTGGTTTGATGATTGCAGTGATGATGTCAGATTATGCTGCTCCCGTGCCTTGAGGAAGCTTCAGGATCATTATGGTTGGAAGGTACTGCAAATTTAACCCCAAAACAGAACAGTTTTAAATGCTGACTTTGTTATCTTGCTTAACAAATTTTTAGAAGCTTTTCCAATACAATTCTTGATCCTTTCATTAAGAAATAGAAACGTGATTACTTACTGGCTAACCTTCGAACCTTATTCTAAACATACAAGACAATTGATGTCACTATCCCAGACATAGAAGCAATGCGCCTAGCACATTACTTAACAATTGGATCAGAGTGTTCCACTTGGTTTGATTCTTTTGGAGAAAAGTATGCAATTCTAAACTCTTGTCTTTCTTCCTTATTGTTGCCCTCTCTAAATTGACAGAGGGGTTGATTGCTGACATTACTAAAATTATTACCAAAGACATTTTGCAGAATTTGGATGGGACGCAAGGGTAGCGCTTAATATCTATGGTGCTTTCAGTGGCAAGGAGTACATTAAATCTCAGAAACTGAGGTAAGCTATGACCTGGTTTTATTAATGAGTGACATGAAAAATTAGGATGAGAAATTCAGCTAAGGAGAGTTTAAACTCAATAAACTGAAACCCCAATAATAGAAAACATAGACAACATTTTGCCATCATCTTGACAACTACGACTTCCTCTCTTTGCTAAATATTGCTTTTGTAATCTAATCATTGTCTCTGGTCAGCAGCACAATATCACTTAGTCAGTATCACTAATTTGGTCACTGGCATCAGAAGAGAGTCATAAATGCTAAGTTTCAAGATCTAACATTATAGTATGAATTATTGAAACAATACTAGAAAGAAAGTAGAAATTTAATTCCTCAGGAATTATAAGGTTGACTTAATAGTAAAAGAAGAGAGGAAAGGAAAGGTGGTAGATTCGATTCTCTCGACTAACAAAATACTAATAATTAACAATTAATAGTTGTCTTTAAAAAGAAGAAAGAAACTCAAGTACTCAACCAATTATTGAGTTCTAGCTAGTAAATCCTAATTTTTATTGTGCACTATTTTCAACATCTAATAAATTTTCTTACACTCAAACTCGATACAATCACATTTAGTTATATGTATGTATGTGTATTTGACCATAACATTTGGCCACGTATGAGGATTTTTGTAGGCTTGTGACGTGATACATGGTTGTTTATTATGGTCAGGAATCGACAGTTGCAGTTTCACATGAAAATATTTGCCGAGGCAGATGTCATTGTGTCACCAACAACAGGGTTTGTCTTGTTTTCTCATAATGCCTTTCTTTCTTTGGATGGGTAGCAATTTTTTCTTAGGTAGTAACACATTCCCTAATATTTGTGTGTAACAGTGTGACTGCATACTCGATTCAAGATGATGCACTAAAGACTGGTGAACTTGACTACGTAAATGGAGGTATAAAATGAAATTCATATTTTAATGACACTTAAAGTTGTTGGTAGCATAAATAATATCTACCATTTGCCACAATTTCAGCTGCACTTGTTCGGTATTCCATATCAGGAAACTTCCTAGGACTTCCTGCTGTTACTGTACCGGTATGATTATGTCTTCATTCTTTAATGTTAGTTACTTATACTTACACCCCAATAATTAGTGTGTATTTGGTCTACTTAACAAATGCTACATTTTCTTTTATTTTAAGAGATATGCACAGTCAATAAAAAAGTTTGTAGACAATCAACAAATTAGAAATCAACATTTTTTATAATTTGTAAGGTAGTTATTATTAATTCAATGAATTTATCATACATAATTTCTAATAGGATAATAATGTAATTTTTTTTACTTATTCTTCTTTTGGATATATTATAATTTTAGTCTTTTTTTAATTCTTGATATGTAATTTTGGTCCCTTATTTTTTTATGCGATTTCAGTCCCTACATTTTATAAAATCTATAATTTTGGTTGATATTTAATTTTGCATCCATTTTATTATTTTTATTCTGATCCAATTAAACTTTTATCAATGTATCAAGAAATAATTTAATTAATTAAATATAAAAAATACATGCAAAATCGGGATTTGGACTAAATTTGTATATTTCTAAAATAAGAAAAATAAATTCACGGGAAAAATAGGGGGATCAAACGAGACCAAAATTACCATTTACCTTTTTTTATATAGATTAAGTGATACTATCATCCTTTCATCACAGGTTGGATACGATAAATTGGGTTTGCCTATTGGGCTTCAGTTTATAGGAAGGCCTTGGGCTGAAGCAACACTGATCCACTTGGCATCTGCAATGCAGGTAATTGAATTTGTGACTGCAAAAATGTGTGGTCCCTAGTCCTTGTTACATAATACTCCATCTAGAATTTTAAAAAAAAAAAGTAAAAAAGTCACGTTATCAAATATAAATAAATCTAATTAATTTCATTCTAATTAATTATAACTTTTTTTAAACATCCTTTGTTTAATTACAATTTAATTTTTAAAGATTGTTTTTTTATTCATAATATGAAATTCCAATAAAATTATTGTAGAAATAATCTTATTTTTTACTTGAGAATAATAAAATTAAATAATATTAACTAATTTTTAAAATTAATATTAGATTAATTAATTTTGCTTATAGATAAATTTAGAGGGAGTAAGTAACATGTGACAAATCATTATTTTTTTTGTCATCCCAGTGGTGATCTAAAATTAAGTACTAACATCATGGTGCTGTAATGATCTCAGGCCATATGCTTGTCAGAATACAGAAAGCCAAAGATATTTTATGATCTGCTAAGAAAAAATTAAATGGGGTCAGGCATATCAGAAGGAAGTATGCACAAGCAGTGTGGCATGTCTTTTCAAGCGAAAGCATAGCCATGTTATCTTTGCTTGATTTATTGGGAGTCCTTTTCTTCATTTATTTTTTTTGTAATTAACACTGATCATGCACATGATGGCAAGTTTCGGTCATATCATTCAAAAGTAATAGTATTGTAGCAGGGTAGGCTTATACATGGATTGAACTAATGAAATTTCGGTTCGGACACATATTGTCCCAATTGTCTACAAATTTATTCGTCCGGGCAAGTTTACCTATGTATAATGAAGGTGAAGAAGAAGAATGAGAATGAACATAAAAAATTATAGTTTTATATCATAAGATCCTCCGGTAATATGTGACATGACATGTTTTTATGGGCCTTTTTTTTATAGGATCCCATATCTTTTTAGTTTTTATGATATAATGAGTTATTATGTTATTTTTTAATAAGTTTCAAAATTTTACTATATTGAGCTCAATTGTTTCTTTTGTATGAATGACTTGGTCAAATTGTAACTTGTGGGTGTATTATCTTTTAAATAGTAATATTTGATGTATTTTAATTTAAAGGTATGATAGTATTATCATTAGTCATTAGAAGAGTATAATGTGTTAAAAGAATGGTTATTTTACATAAATGTTATGTACATGATAAAAATTTAATATTATATCATTTATGTTCTTTAAAAAAGAGAATTTATAAATAAATAAATAAAAACAGATTGATGAGTCAGTCGATAATCTAAAAAAATTGAACTTGGATAATGGTAGCAAATATAGGAAGTGAACTCTATCCTGGCCAAAAGTTACAGTAGCCAATTTCCATGTTTGAAAAAAAAAATTATAACTAACATTTTGAAAAAGGTCCTACCGGGAGTTGAACCCAGGTCGCTGGATTCAAAGTCCAGAGTGCTAACCACTACACCATAGAACCGACGTAACGATTGGGAGTTACGTAAAACAATTTAAATGTTTGACATAATGAACCCCTGATAGAAAAAAAAAAGAGAGGTTTGAGATGATTTTTCAATTTTTATACTGGATCCGCAATATTTTAACTACAAATAAACTTGACAAGAATCAATTTAAAATGCAAATAAACAAAATAACTTCTCTTTATTGTGATTTTTCTGCAACCACTAGTATATATAGCAGCCAATAACGGGAGAAGAAAAGTCATTTTTTACCATAAATTATTAAGAGGTTGCTCGTCTAATAGTTAAACAAGAGGCTACTATGTTATTGGATTTTACACCATCACATTTTAACTCACAATTTTAATATATTATGTTTATTTATAGAAAAAATTATATATTAAAAATGTAAAAAAAAATTACATTACTTTAATCACGATTCATTATCTTTAATAAATTTATTAATTTTTACAATAATTATTTAAAAGTTATATTAATAATCATGTTATTAAACAATAGTATAATAATATTTTACATCCTTAATGATGTATCATCATTAAACTCTTGTTTTATAAATCTTTACGTTTAAGTTGGCATTACATATTTATTTTCAATGTAAGAATTCTTCACTTGTACTTTAAATTCTCAAAGGGACAGTCCCAAGTGGCTGAGTTGCTCCTAAACAGTGGCCCCTCTGTTCAGTGCAACTAGTATTTGTGATGGGCAACTCATGAGTCACGTGTGTGGGGTACGTGTAGGAGCTAGTAGTCTAGTACCATCATGCTTTGGCTTCTATTTCTGATTTAGTGCTCTTTATTTCGTTTTCATTTCTCCTTTTGATGTTAGACAGCCTGAACTATTTTATTTTTTCTTTCCATGATTGAATGCAAATAATTAGGAGCAGTTATAAACCCAATTTAATTTGTGAATCCCATCTATTCGTTCCGACTCCAAAAAGAAAAAAAAAACATATTAATTCATAAAGTAAATTCTCACGTTAACTAAACTTGTATTCGTTAGATTGAATTGTCAACATTATATTGTTTTGAATAAAATTTAACTAAAATTTTTTTAACTAAGTTCTCAATTCGAGTTTTATAAATAAATAACATGATTGGAAGAAATTTTTCACTAAAATGATAAATTAAATTTCTGAATGAAGATTAATTATTAATATAATCAATAATACTTTGAACCGAAACAGGATAACCAACCAAAAAAAATCTATAAAAAGTTTTAACTTTTTCTTACAAGATAAAAAGTATAACTTAACTATCTCTAAATTGGATATTACTATATTACATTGCACATTTTTTTAATCCAATTAATTTAAGCAACTCAAATTATGATAATTATCCCCTTCCCCTTCTCTCCTTTTTCTGTTACTTCTATTTAATTTTAGTTTAGTTTTTATTAATATTTTCAAAAATTAATTAAAATATATAGACATTTTTTCAATGTTATTTTAATTTTCAATAAATATTTTCTTTAAAAAATAAAATTAAAAACATGTCAACCTGAAACTCGAGTTTTATATTTTTCCCCAAATTTACTTATATTTAGTGCCTTTCTATTAGATTTTTTTAATGAAAACTCACTTTTATTATGAAAAACGTATGTTCATTTAAATTTTTGTGAAGAAAATCAGATTTATGATTATTTTTAAAAATTGTCCTGAATATCTTCTAAAGAAAACTAAAATTGTAGTAACTTTTAAATAATTTTTTAATAGTTGCAACCACCATTATTTTTTTTATCAGAATCTCCAAGAAATAAATCACCTTTTCATTATTTTTAAAAACCTTTAAATAATCAGACTCAAAATATGATTAGGTCTTTTTTATTAGGCCAGACGTAAGTTTCCTTTGTGTTAATAAAATAAATTATTCATAAGTAATAATGGGGTGGTGGCGCAGTTGGCTAGCGCGTAGGTCTCATAGCTTTAGAGTAATCCTGAGGTCGAGAGTTCGAGCCTCTCTCACCCCAAATTCTTTTTAATTTCGCCAATAACATTTTTTTATAAAATTATTGTTGCACAATGATTTGAGAAATTAAGTTGCTATCAATGCCATAAATAACAAATTGTAATGATTTTATCTCGGCGTAATTAGCGCTAGAAGGTACAAATAATTTATTTTGTACCTTGAACATGGGGGGTACCAATACCAGCTGTCTTATTGTCAAAATTGCAAGAGGAATAGGTCAACGATGGCTAGAAGAGAATATTTTAAAATTTGGACTTTTATGTATTGCTAGTGAACATTTTTACTTCAAGCATTACTATTTATGTAAATACGTAAACTTGGATTCATACACGTTGAATCCATGCGATAAAAAATGAATAACCCAAATTTACAACTCAACCTCAACCTTATCCTTTCTAGCTTCTCCACAATTCCCTTCAGTGAGTTCCTCCTCTTTTGCTTACAGTCTTGCTTCTGGCGATGAACTTACCAAAGCCATTACGGCTTTTCTCATTGGTAATTGGTGAGTTTAACGAAATGGGTGACTCAGAATCTTTTTTGGGCAAGCTCAAATCACTATGATGTAGTTTCAAATGCTCACCACCATTCTGGTGACCTTTTGTGACTTCACAAGTTGAGTCCATAGGGTTGTCTGAATCAAGTAGAAAGTCTTCCAAAGTTGCAAGGGATTTTAACTGCTGTCCAAGAGATGCAATGGTCTTCTGGCACTCAGCAAATCTACTAGCAGCCCGTGCTAGTTCCTTTTCCTGCAGAGAAAATGCCAAGCTCTTTATATGAAAAGTATAAAATGGGCGACGCAAGATTTAGTCAAAAACTATTCTTTGCATTTGTTTATTTATGCACCAAATGCATTTCCAACAATTCTTGTGGAATTCAGTTTGACTGAAATTTAGCCTCAAATTCTCGTTAATATGATATGTGATTACATTTGATATATAAACTGCAACAGAAATGAATTGGGAGCAATGCAAGTATGGTCTTGAAAGGCCTTGATAAAATGGGCAAATATGTGAACCACAGGCTAGAGATTATTATTCTCTACTCTAATAGGCTATAAGCACGATTGTAGAAATCATGCTACTATATAGTACTTTGGACTCCAAAAGTAGATAAGTTGCTTGACTAGCAAGTCAACAACAACTAAAAAAGTTTTGTCGATAGATCATTAGACCATGATTTATGATTACAAGGTTTCTCTAAACCCTCATACGAGTTTTTCCATCAAAATAGATGGCAAAAGATTGAAGAATCATGTTTACGCATATTGCACTAGACAAAATATATAATAAAAAAACAATGCTAGAGGTAAGGCTTAAAATACTAGGTTTCCTAAAAAGTGTTAGCAAACTGACCTGTTTTAACTTCAAATCAAGATTAACACATTCCCTATGCTTTATCTCGGTATCTTGCTGAACTTGAGCTTTGTGTTTCATTTTTGAAAGTTCATCCTCCAACTTTCCACATTTGATTGAATTCTCAGCAGACAAAGCTCGCTCCTTCTGAATCTCTTCCTCCAAAGAACGGATTTGTGAAATCAGTTCTTCAACCTCAGTTTGAGTAAGTTTGAGTGTAGACTCAACTATCTCCTTCTTTGCTTTTGTTGCTTTTAATTCTTCACATGCTTCTTGATTTGATTTTTTTGCAAGAGCTAACTGGGTTTGAAACTCTGTAACCTTCAACTCTGCTTCCCTTGTCTGACTCTCTGATGTCTCAAGCTGCATTTGGTACTTGGTCAAAACAATGTCTACCTCAACTTTACCTGCTTCCATTTTCTTCAGCTTCTTCTCCAATTCAACATTCTTTTGAATCATAGCTTCCATTTCAGCTTCCATTTTCCCCAGCTTCTTTTGCAATTCATCATTCTTTTGAATCATAGCTTCTATTTCAGCTTTCATTGTAGCTTGACCAACATTAGATTGATCTGATGCCACTCCTTCCCTAACAAAATTGCTTCCACTTTCACTATCTGGCAATGCAGCGAGCCTTTCCATCTCAAGGAAATCATCCATGAGATTGATCTCAGTTGAAGGGACCACATGATTTTTTCCGTTACCCTTTTCATTCTTGAAGTGATCAAGTTCCATAACTAAAGAAGATGAGCATGAATTGAAACGGCTTAGCTCACATTCATTCATCTCCCAGCCACCTAATTTACGCATATCACTTTCAACTGCAAGTAGCCTATCTCCACTATCTGACATGCTATCTGTGAAGGACTCAACATAAACTGAAGATGCAGTCACAGACCTGTGATCATTGACAGAAAATGTTTTGCGAGTCATGGCTTTCAGTCTACGGCACTCAGCTTCAAGCTTAGCAACCTTCTTGACACTCTCCAAATGTTGCTTGCTAGCTGTCTCAGCTGCTTGAGAACTCAAATCCCTCTCGACTATCCTAAATTCTAGCTCCTCTAGTCGAGATTGCAGCTCATGTTTAAGACTTGAATTTTCTTTCTGCACAGCCTCTAGTCTCTGGTGAAGATCAAAACGAATTGATGCAGCAGCATCTGCTTTAGCTGTTTGAAGTTGAGCCTCAAGCTCGGCAACTTTCCTCTCAAGTTCAGATTTTTTGGATTCCCAGTCACGAGAACTATTCACAACAGCCTCAACAATCTTTTGCTCTTGCACTTCTCTAGCTTGTCGAAGCTGCCTCATACACTCTTTGAGTGCCCCATCAAGATGACCAACCCGGTCTTCGAGAACCGAGTTCTTCTGCCTTTCAGCATCAAGCTGTTGTTTTAAAGATGACACTTCATTTTGAGCCTTCTCCCAGCCTAAATAAAATGAAAAGCCAATCAAAATCTTTTAGTCAATAACATAGATATTCTAGCAGGAAAAAAATATTTTTTTCAAATAATTTGGGTCAAACTTCCCAATAGCCCGTTAGAGAAGAAGATTGTGATACTCATGGCTTCACAAGATAAGAAAAATGCATCCTGTACAAGCAGGTAAAGCACATTTTACTAGACTGTCCTAACTTGAGCATAAATTATGGATCACGCACAGACAAATTTAGATGTAGTTTTAGACACTCTTCAATCAAAAAGCTGAAAAAAGTCAGCACTGGAAGAAATGTAAAACAGCAAAGTCAATCACAGCTGCAAAGGATAGATTGCTTTCTCATTTGATAAAACAATCTACCAAACCAGGGAAATTTATTGGTACACAAGATGGACATTGATGAATAAAATCTTTGAGAAAGAAACTATTGGTACACAAGATGGACATTGATGAATAAAATCTTTGAGAAAGAAACTAATTAGTATACCATATGAAGAATCAACGAATTTAAATATTGTCTGAAATAAAAGTGCCCAAATCATTATCTAAAAAAGTTAATAAATCTTCACAAAGAATTTTCCTTTGTGATCTCTTAAAAGTATCACTTTTGGGATTGAATGCACCCCACATTTCTTAGTGATAGTAAATATTTGAGGTAGCACTGACATGCATGGAAAGGACCAATCAATAAATACCTGAGACAGCTTCTTCTGCAACTTTAGAATGCTGCTTTACTAAGTCTTCTTTTGCACTAATTGTCAGCAGAGCAGCAGCTAATTTGTCAGTAAGAATTTTCACATCCGTATCTTCTTCTTTGCTTTTTTTGGGGGTACTAACTTCCTCATTCGGTGCAGCCTTAGATGTGACTTCCGGAGAAAAAGCAGCTTGGGTTGGATATACCTTTACAACATGGAGAAAAAGATCAGATTCATCGTATAACTTTTCCAACTTTACAATAATCTGAAGAAGCAAAATTCTCATACTTATATGGGAATAAATTAAACATGAAGTCCTTCATGCTTAGAAAAGGAACATGTCAATTTAAAACCTGCTGACCAAGCAATAACCATTGTTTTCTTCTAGACTACACATTACAAGCTATCTCAAGTTACAGTAGGAACGATTAGTGTTATTATTCCAGTCTCTTGTGCTATTACTCAGTGAAACTTCTGCAATAAGGCCACCAATTCTATTCAAAATGGTACAAATTTTTTTATAACCAAGCCTTGAAGTCATGTCACACCCTCTAAATTATTCATCTCCTTCAACAAAGACTATGATTTTCACTTCAGAAAATGTCCACACCCCAGACAATCTATTCCACCAACAACTGTAATACATATCCAAGATTGAATTGTCAAAGATAAGATAGAAAGAAATAAGAGGTTTTAAAAAACGGTCTGCAACCACAGTTGCAGCTACAACATCAACGTTTTCTAGATCTCCACAACCACAATTGTAGCCGTATCTGCCACATTTATCTGCAGTTTTCCATAATATGAAGGATGCGTTCAAAACCGGAACCGCAATTACAAACTGTGTGCTATTAAGCCTAAAAAGCACACATAACAATCTGTGCAATCAAAATGGTAAAACACTGTCAATTTAAACACACTGATACCACTTCCATTCCAATGCCCACCTGTTCATCAGAGAATCTTTCTGAAAGAGATGATATTGAACCAGAACTCTCCGTTTCACCTGGACTTTTCTCAGCTGACTTCCTGCGCCAAAGCCAACTCCTCCTGTCCATCTATAATATTATAAGCAAAAGCAACTAGCTCCACCTCCCTTATTCCCACTCAATGATCTCACCTACAACACCTTACCCAACACAAAAAAACTCAAAACTTGATCAGGAAAACAAGTCTCGATTGGTATATGACAATGAGAACAGTCAGATAGCTATCAAAATCTGCATTTTGCAAGCAAAACCCCCCACCACAAGGGAAAAAATATGCGAGTGAAGCCAGAATCAAGTTTCAAAGAGAGCAGAAGCAAGTGGTTAGTTATGAGCTTTGCTTAGAATTCACTTCTCACCCAAACCCATCTACCTCCATTCTCAACTTTCATTGAAAAGCTTCCCATAAAGGGGTAGTGCTTTGAATGGAAGCTTGAAAGCGATCACTCAAATCCCAAACGTCAAAATTAAATTTTAAAAAAAATGGAAGTTTCAATTAATATTTCATGGCTATTACTCTACACTGGAAATTGTAACAACTTCTCTGACAGTCACCTACCAAGGACTTCTCAAATTGACGCCATTGAATCCAATATCTACAAAAGATGAATTAAAGTGATTGACCCACTTGAATTATCTCCCACGAGATTGCTTAATAAGAAGTTTGACAAGTACCCAATTGAAAGGGACAAGAATGGGATATAGTACCTTCCAGTGTGTGGAAAGACAAGCTATGGAGATCGGAGAGGAATGTCAGAGGAATTTTTCAGAATTCAAGAAACATCATGCGAAGATTCAGAAATATTATCCAACACGTTTCCTTGTTACAAATAAAATCCAAAAAATGAAAAAAAAAATAATTGAAAGAGAGAGAGGGTGGGGAAGACCATGTGAGGGGGGAGAGAGAGGGGGATAGGGAGAAGAAAAAATAAATAAATAAAAACGACAAAAAGTGTTATCATGCAATGCTATGCTAGTTTTATCTTTTTTGTTGTGTTTTGTGCTGTTTACTTTGCGGAGATTTGGTGGTAATTATTACATGTCATGGGGATGTGTGCGCGTGTTTTATTTTTTATTTTTTTCAAACGAGGGGCGCGTTATTCCCGCTCATTGGTCCTTCATTCTCACTACAAAATCTGATTCGATTTTTGTTACTGTTGGTGTTTTTTGTCCTCTGGATACTATGTTACGCACTGTACTTTTGGTGATGGCATGATCGTGTTACATTACATTCTTGTAGTATTCAACTTGTTATTTTCTATCTTGATGCATTTCAACGTGCGTCATTTCAGATCACGCTCAGTGAAGCTAATTTGAATTCTTATTAGATAAAATTAGTGAGTAGGTGAAAGTGGAAGTGTGATGAAATAAGATAAAAGTGTTACAACTAAGCTGTTTAATAAGCATGAAAGTAATGTGAAAGTTGCTGTATTTCATTTCTCTTTCATTTTTTTCCATCTCTTTTTATTCTTTAAATTTTTGTCTTTTTTTCATTCATCTCTACCAAACACCTTCTTCCTAAGATTATTTAAAGTTTATCTTATAAATTAGATAAGAGTCTTTTGATTTTGGTATAATGAATTCTAATTTACCAACTATGTGAATGGTGCCTCAATTTTGATGATGTTGTGTAATAGTAATTTTTGTGTTCCTGTTTGCATTGGGTTGCTGAATGCAGATGAAGAGCCTTGTTAAATGGTGCAGAAATCATATTCCTGTCTATTCTATTGGAATTGAGCTTCACAGAAATTAGCTAAGAATTCCGGTATTTATTTATTTCTCAACCTTAATTATTGTATTGCCGAGATTTACTAAATAGAATATATATAGTTTTACATGTGGAATGCTATATTTTTTTTAGGGGGAATGCTAACTTTTTTAAGGTAAAGAACTTATTTGACTTTAAATATATTAAAAAGTATTTTTTAAAGTTAAGTTGAATAGAACAAATGTATTTATATTTAAAGTTTATTTTTATACTATAATATTAATGTGAAATATCCACCAATTTTATGAATGATTATATCAAAAAATCTAATTAATCAATATTAAAAATAATCTTATTTAAGTTGAATAAGACTATTATTAATAATTAAAAAATATTTATACACAAGCATTTAAATTCAAAATC
>PYAF01000205.1:1232930-1249884 GCA_007407185.1 Glycine tomentella | reverse complement strand
ATCAGCTAGTGCTTTGATAGAAACATTGAGGGAGCGCATGTTCAAGCCTTCCCTGTCAACTCTAATGGGTGAAAATACAAAGTAATTTCCACATTATATTTTCTTTATTTGTATGTGTTGCTGCAAGATGCTTGTATAATCAGATATAATTGTTTTACAAAGTTCTGTAGCTTTATGTTTCTAGGGTTGCTATTGCATCACCTGCGGATCCTGTCTATGTAGCAGCAAGGAAGATGCGGGACTTGCGTGTTAATTCCGCTGTTATTGTGTCCTTGTCGGGAACCAAGATTCAGGGTATCCTCACGTAAGATCTTTTGCAGAGACTTTAATCCCTTCTTTTGGAAGTTGAGGGTATGAAATAATATACCAAATTGCATGTTTTTTTAGCTAAGAACTCTCAAGGTTTGGGGTATAAAATATTATTCTCTGGTAGGAGCCTGACATTTTATAACAGAAAATAGGGATAACAAAACTTAAAGGGTCTGCTAACGTCCCTTCCCAAAGGCCCCAAAGCCTTACTCAGTTCATGCATACCTCACTCTAGCCCTCCTTCATTTTTTTCACTTCCCCTCAACCTTCTAACAATCCCCTTCCTGGTTTCTCTTCCAACCTGCCACATGGACAGGAGGTAACAATGCTGTCCCATGCTGATTTTCCCATTCTCCTACTTCCCATGTGATCCACCCCAATCCTCTGTTACTCATCCCATCCTTCCTAATTTGCACCTTAATCATTGTAAGATGCTTAATGTTTTCTATACTCATGCAGTTCAAAGGATATACTAATGCGTGTTGTGGCTCAAAATCTTTCTCCTGAGTTGACTCTCGTGGAAAAGGTTGTTATTTCTTTTTAACATTTGTTTTTTGGAAGTGACATGAGTGGAAAGAGGGTCATTGTGAGAGGTCCTTTCTTTTGTTTGGTTCTGATTTTTTGCTAAATTTGAGTTGATTTTCTACTTGATTCTTCCCTTTCTCACGTAGGTAATGACTCCAAACCCAGATTGTGCATCAGTAGATACAACGATACTGGATTCTCTCCATATGATGCATGATGGGAAATTCTTACATCTTCCTGTTTTAGACAAAGGTGACATTTACTTTTCCAATTTTGCAGGCAGTCTCCTAATTCTTATCTTTTTGTACTGACTACTGAGTGCTGACTTTTATTGTTTATGCAGATGGGTATGTAGTGGCTTGCATGGATGTTTTGCAGATAACTCATGCTGCAATCTCCATGGTAAATTTCATGTTTCAGAATTCAGATATATATATATATATATATATATATATATATATATATATATATATATAAAGGAAGCTATTTTATTATATAGTCTTGAAGATGGGAATGTGGAGGGATCTGATTATTTTGCTGTGAGGTGTTCATATATATGGGCTTATATGTGTTTAGGTAATAGCTGTGTATTATGAAAGGATCAAGCATCATTTCAGTCCCTGGAATTTACTCATCATAACTTTTTCTGAACTTGAAAGGGATAGGGATTTTACAATCATTCACTACCCCCCGGGGATATCTAAGAATCTCTGAAATATCTTAGATTGTTTCTCTGTTTCTATTTCTTCTTTTCGTAAATGGAAACTGTCAATGTCCATGTCTACAGCCAACTGTGCTGTCTCAGTGCATATTCAATTTAGTCAAAGGAATATTGCCTTTTAGATTTAGTGATAGTAGTATTAATATTTTCCATCTGTTTGGTAGATTCCATACGTATTTGATAAATTTGATTGTAATTTAAATAAGCGGAATGTTGTACCTGGGCAGACTTGTAGATTTATTGGATTAGTTCTGTTGTCTTGCTTACACTCCCTCCTCGCTTCACAATTGTAATGCTTTATAACTGGTGGGGCATGCACCTTTAATAACAATGCAGTCTATTATCTTGTCTAGTAAGGATCATGTACTTTGTATCAACAGATGATAGTGTTGTACGGATACCAATTTCTGATTACTAAAATGTGCTTTGTAGTTTGAGAGTAGCTCTGGAGCTGTTAATGATGTGGCAAACACAATTATGCAAAAGTTTTGGGACTCAGCTATTAATCTAGAACCACCGGAAGATTCTGATACTCATAGGTAATCTGGTTGGGCAGACGTTTAAACACAAGATTTGTTTTGTTCTGATCCTTGATCGGCCTGTATGATGTATTGATGTTCTATTGCAGTGAACTTTCTGGGCTAATGACATCAGATGGGGCTGATACATCGAAGTCTGCATATCAATCTGTAGGTTTTGGAAATTCATTTGCCTTCAAATTTAAAGATCTCGGTGGTCGTGTGCATCGATTCAACTGTGGTAAGTGGCTCGTCTTTGGTAAAGCATTATGAGGATTTAGGAGTCCTTTTTTTCTTCTTGTCTTAGCCACAAACATAGTGTATATTGATATCTGACCCTGGGTCACATAATTGTTATCATCTTCCGGTCTTCCCTACCCCCTTTGATTCTTATAAGAACTTACAAGTATTGTGTTGCTGTTTTTTGTAGGTACTGAACATCTAGATGAGCTAGTTTCTACAATCATGCAGAGACTTGATGTGAATGATGTGGAACGCCCTATGATTTTGGTGTGTTTCATTCTACTTCAATTTCTTTTGCTTTTTGAGAGAATATTGTATGTCTTTATTATCATGTTGACTTTTTCCTCCTTTTTAGTACGAGGATGATGAAGGTGATAAAATTGTTCTTGCAACTGATAGTGATCTTGTTTCTGCCGTCAGCTATGCTAGATCTGCAGGAGTGAAGGTGAAGATATTTGCTTCTACTAGCTTTTTCATAACATTTCAATTTGCTCCATACATTCTAATATAAAGCATCTTCGTATTTCAGGCTTTGAAGTTGCATTTGGATTTTGGCAGTTCAACGAAAGCAACAACTCCAAAATCTTGTACAGCCACTAGACAGAAAACTAGTGCTTTGTCTATGCGCTCTAGTATTTTTGCAAGTGCAATTGTTATAACAAGCATTTGCATGTTGGTTTACTTAAAGCGCTCCAAACAGTGATGTATTGCCAGTTTGGTGAGACAAAAAAAGCAATAATCGCTCTGTATGAGTTCAAAAGCACCATTGCCTTTTAAAGGCTCATTGCAATTAAGAAAATCTTGGATAATGAAATAGGCGAATGACATGAGGTCCTTCTTAAAATTGAGTCTTTTTGTTGAGGTTATTTTTTCCCCCCATGGCCAAGCCAAGGTGATTAGTTAAGATAGCCTCTTATATTTTTGTCTCTGATGTAATTGCAATCAGTAATCCCTCGTCCTTGGTAGTGGGAATATATATGTCAAGGGTTTTAAAATGTATAGATAATGTCAAAGGATTTTAATTCAGTTGATTGAGTTGGGTGTGTGAATTATTGTAAACTTATTGATACTGTCTTTGATTTCTTTGAATAAAAAAAAATGTTAATTTCTTTGAATAAAAAAAAAATGTTAAGAGGTTCTTCATTTTTGCTTCTATTATGGTACTTGCACTTATGTCACGAAAATTCAGATTAAACTTGCAATGAACTTCCACGTTCCATCACCATGTAATGTCTGCAAATTTTGCTGCCACCTTCCCTGGTCCCACCACGATGTTTGCACCTGGTTGTGGACTACTGATGGTTTTTTCCCTTGTTTAAATTCATTTTTACCCTGTCACACAAAATGTTTTTGACATTTTGTTGCGAATTTCTCGTTACTCTGTTATGCTCAATAGGAAATTTATTCAATGCCGAAATTTATGTATAGTATTTCGAGTTAGTCCATGAATTATTTTTAAAAAAGGAATCCTAGCAATGACACTTTTTTTTTATAAAATTCTCTATATGATTAAATAAAATTTATTGAAAATTATCACCTTTGGTGGGTCACACATCTCAATGATTCTATCCTGATTTAGAAATGAGACGAAAATGAGTGTTAAAGAAAGTGTTGTTAGCCTTTATATTTCAAAAATGTTTATTGCAACATACTTTTTTTATTTAAATCATACATTTTAAATAATTATGGGAGAAAATTAAAACTTCACTTAGGTATTTTTAAATACACCAAAGATATTGCTATTCACACTGTCCTATTTTGCAATTTATTTGATGAAAATACTTTTAATTCAAGCTATTTTTTATTGTGTATTTTGTGAGCAGAAACTGGTTTTTGTGAAAGGTATTTTTATATAATAAAAAATTACAAATTTTTTCAGGCCGTGCAAATAGCAAACCCTACACCAAATTGTAAAGGTACATCTTTGGGCTAAAAAGTGCCCACAGCCCAAAAATGTATATTTATTTAATTATTGAAATGATTATATTTTGTTGCCTTCTATTGTTACCGTTACAATGCAAGCTGATATTGGGGCCATGCCACCTGTCTCCGAAGCTCTTCTTCCGTTATTATAAAACTCGCTCCTTCACTCTCTCTCTCGAACTAGCTCACACAAACAATGATCACCAACGGATGTCAACAACTTCAACTATCCTCCATTGTCAGAGATGTATACTACAGGTGAGTGATCGAGTCCTCTATCTCTAACACTATATATCATTCATAGGTATATTTAAATTACCGAAGGATAAATATTTGAGCTTTCAAATGCAAACTAAACTTTTTTCCATTGCATGTCATGTATTATGTAGCTGTGGTTCGTGTGGTTATGAGCTGAACTTGAACTCCAGCAACCGCAACACTTGTTCTCTGGTTGACTCGAAGTCCATAAAGAGAGGCATCATCTCCTTCTTCTCCGTGGATGAGAGCAGGTTCACTCAGATCCAACAACTTCACTGGCCTTCTTGGATACCCTTTTTCAATTCCAAGCGCCAAAGAACCAAGCTCCTTTGCCGCAGCTGTGGGAACCACCTTGGCTATGCTTATACTTCGCCCTCTCAATCCTGGGATGGCATCTCTGATGACTCCAGAATCTATGATATCAAACTAACCGCTTTGTTACCTTCCTTCTGTGAGGGACCAAGTCAAAGTTTAGAGGATATGGGCAAGTTTGAGAGTGCATCCACACTGGTGTTCTAATTCTGAAAGGGATAAAAGATATTTATCAGTTTCTTGTTTGTTTGAATGTGAATTAATGTACTCTATTTTTTGATCATTATGAGGATATTTTCTCCATAGTTTTTTTTTTTTATTCTGTTCTGTGCTTAGTTGATCATACAGCTCTTGTGTACTCTGTTTAGCTTTATTGTATATTGTACAATCTCCTAGTTATTTACAATTTTGAACTTGGAACAATCTCAACGGATAGACTCCTCAAAGTGCAGCAGTAATGAACTTTCAAATCTTCACCTTTTGGTTAATTTATGCAAAATAATCTTCATTTCCTGTTATTTTCTCTAAAGGCCTTGAATCGATTAGTCTCTCCTATAATCACTTTGAATTGGGCATCATGGTATATTAACTTAATATACTGGTAATCACGACATAACAGCAGAATATATTTACTCTTGCTGTAGAACTTTGTCTATAAGATTTCTATGCCACTAAAAATTGTAGTCCCACAGTGGATGTTACCATTGATAAGTATCTTCCCTCAAGTCAATTCAGACACACGGAAATGAAAAAGAAATCAAGAATCGTGTGTTACAATAAGCATATAATTATATTTGAACCAATATATTTACATATGTCCAATTCATTATACTCATTTTACTCAACCCAATTTATGTCCAACTGTTTTAGTTCTGTAAGCCATTTTTGTGGATCTTGAGAAACAGTGGGTCTGGATGGTGTCTTGATATCACTATCTACATCAGGTGATGCTACATCATCATCAACTTTCTTATCCTTGGCAAGGTTGTCCTGTCTGCTTCGTTGCCGCCTCACCTTGAGGGACAGAAGGCGTGAAACCTGACGAAGTCCACCCCACTTTTCCAATGCCCGTGCTATATCAAAGCGCCCTGTGGGAAAATTCCATCATGTACTAACTTCAAATTGGGAGTGGGATGAAGTTACAGCCATCAGTTGTGATGTTACAACTTTCATCCATCTTTCTTTGCTAGATTTGAAGGTAAGCAAACCTATGGTTTGTTGCTGTAAACAACAAAATCAAAATTGAGGGGAATATCTTAACCAACCTGCACGTTCAAATGACCTTCTGCTAGGCATAAATGAAGGGTCCATTCCCCAGCTCCTTTGAAATCTACTTATCTGCATGAAGATGTAAACAATGTTATGCATAGATGCTTAACATTTATCCTTCATCATGTCATTGTTATTTAACTTTTTAGTTTGTCATTCTGGTTAAGAGAATAAGTGGTAACTAAATTGGAACTTCTGCAGGCTCACCTCATAATGCAAATTTTCAAGATTGTCCCAGTAACCCTTTGGTTTGCGGTGTTTGTAAGCCAGAGAGAGGTTCATTATAGTTGCAATCTTTCTGAATCCACCCATGCGATTTATAGCCTTCTCAATGTCCACTCTTCCATGCAAACGAAGTTGCTTCCTCATTGGCATAAATCCTTCTTGTCCATGTTCTGCAATGAATTTCAGGAGTTCAGATTTTAGGACTTCAATATCCCTTTGTAAACCTGGAACTCTTCGTCTTTGTTGAGATGAGCTTTGAGCATTGCAATCAAACAAGTCTTCTGCTGAACAATAGCTGTCATCATCTTCAGAGCCAGATGGAACAGTTTGTTGCCCCAAATCTGTATTCTGCTTACATGCTTCCAAAATATTTGATGCTGTCCTATTCTCAATATAGTCTCTTATTGCACACAAATTTGATGGAAGATCTTCATATATGACCTGAAATAATGTTGTCAAAAGAAATAACATTTCAGTTCAGGCATTCGACTACTCAGTATATGTGTGTGTGTATTGTTTGAATTGACAAACAAGTGATCAATTTCCTCCAAGATTGTATCTGATTGACAAACACCTCTTCCATGATAGCTTCAGAAAGGAAAGTGTCTTTGCACATTTTTGACTCCACGGAGTACTTTAGCAGTGTGTGATGATTTCCTAGTTGCTCAAAAGTCCATTTTCCATGGAACGAGTCAAAATCCCCTTCAACCTGTTCAAAGCTGATCTCCTGTTCTAGATATTCACGCAAGTCTAGCACAACACGAGCATGAAGCACCATATAAAGCAGGCCCTTACACCCTTCCTGCATATTGATTAAACTGGGAAGTTACATCAATCACATAATTTATAGATAAAATTGTATCACATTCACAAGTTCATGCTTGTATTAGTCACTGCTAAGGAGATACTTCTTTATTTTGCTGACAGTGGAAGGTGAAGGTAAAATAATGGTTGGTACATAATACAGTGACCAGCAAACAATAAACAAGGTATTCTCATTATTGACATAACTCCATACCTGGAGAATGCGAACTTTATTGTTATCTCGTGATAAAATCTTACTGATTGCTAAATTTGGAACTATCCTGCAAGAAGTTATTGTTTTACAAGTTAGGAAAAATGAGATATAACATCTGGAGGAATCTTTTATAGAATGTTTTTCAACATATTTTGTGTAAAGAAGAAGCACACACTACTTACTCAGGAAGAGTCTCATATGACGACATTACATTCCATACATCACGAACAGGAGATTTAACTGTTATGGTTGCAAAAACGCAGCGATGAACACCTCCATTTTCCTTCACATGAAAACAATTTTATAGGTAACTTTTATCACAAATTTTAGCTCATTCTCAAAATTAAGGCCAACGCATAATTATTTAGTGCAGATAAGTTACCAAAAGTCCATCAAATCTACGGAGATGAATTTCATCCACCACACAAGGCTTGTCAAGTCTGCAAGTTTTTCCAAATGCACCCCAATTATTGATGTTCACCTCACTGGAAGGCATGGGCAAGGTACCAGGAATTGAGCTGACTAAATCTTCTTTGTTTTCACACAAAGCACTATTTATCTTTTGGACAGATGACTCATAAATATCACTAGAAGTTTTGTCCAAGTGATTTTCTGGCTGGGAAAGTTTCTGATTTCCAGAAATATTCCTCTCAACTCTATATGCCAAGGCTCGGAGGTTCACAGGGAGATCTGATCTGATAATCTTTTCAAAGAAAATAGCTGGGAAGTTGAATCTTGGTATAACATTAACTTCATAAGATAAATTTGTTGATGAAGATCTGCAAGAAACAGAGTTGAAGAATAAACTATAAATGTTCCAGGTCAAAGGCAAATGTGTATAACTTCATTTTCTTTCATACAATTGCATTGTGGCCTATACAAAAGTAGAATAGTCAAGATTTTAAGTTCAAAATACATTGATATGAAGCTATTCAACTGAATCATATAAAAACTTCCTTGTATCACAATGGAGTTCCCACCACGGATTCTAATTTGAGAACATAAGGATCTCCATATAAAGGTCAAATTTGAAGCTTCTTCTGTCATCAGAACTTGATCCAAGATTCCAAAATTTGAGTGTGTTGGCATAACATTAGCGTGATGTACTAAAGATAAATACAGCGGTTTGAATTGAAGCAACCTTAAGATGTCCAATGAGTCCAGAAGTAAAATCAAAATATAGTCTATATATTATGCAAGGTTTCTTAGCAAGTATTGGCTATCAGGGGTGTAGGTCTTACCTTGTTCCAGATTTGACAGACCATTTGCCCTCAAACTTCTTAAAGTCTCCATCAACCATGGAAAAGTGAAGTTCTCGATCCCATGCCTGATGCATTAAAAAGAATATGTATTTGAGTATGAGAACGTACAATTCTTGAGAAAGTTTTCCATCAACCAAGTAATGGCTGTAATGCAATTGGCTTTGGGTGCCTGCCAAGGATGCATAGACATTAGACACTAAAATAAACACTTTAATTCCTTCCAGCTGTCTTATACAAGTTATTTATTATTGAATTTGTATACCCATACAAATGAAAAGAATCATAACAAATAAATAATAGCATTTCATTTTATGTACATTGACCTACAAACATTGAATTTGAGTATTTGAAGTGAATGAGTCGTGATGGAGAGATGATTCGTCATATTTTCTGCCTTCGTATGCAGTAGACAGATTAGCAGTGCAGTAACTTTTATTTGTTTCAACATTTTGAATCCTAAGAATTAACTCTCAACTTTTTCTCATTTTAAGAATTTAAAAGGTTTATATCTAGTTCGATGCTGACATGAAGTAACTGAATCACAGAAGAATAAAAATATAATAGCAACTGTTTATGGATGAGATGCTTACAGAATTGATGAATTCTTGAAGATCCAATACAACACGAGCTTCTATGTGCCAATACATTGACCTTTGAAATCCTCTTTGCTCTAACCATATCCGTCCAGGATATGGGCAAGGAATTTTCCCACTGCAAAAAAAGAAAGACAAACAAACAATGCTCATAGTCATGGGCTCATACAAAACTTACATGATAAAATACTATAAATATCATTTGTATTGTTTTAAAAAAAAAAATTGACATTTCATCTCCATAATTACTGCTAATTTTAGTCACTACCAGAAAAGTTTGATATGCCGACGGAATTTAGACACCGACACTGAAACAGTCAAAATGAATCAGGTAGAAACGAAACAAAAATTTCGTAATATTAGAGACCATAGTTAGAGACAGAATTGTCCGTCTCTAATCTGTGTATATCAATGTCCTGCATTTTTAAATTCTAATATGTTAGAGACGAATGTACTCCGTCTCTAAGTCTTCTTTTTAATTATAATAATAAACTTTTATTATCGTATCTTTTTTAACCATTTTTTTATCTTCAGAAATCAATAGTAAATGATATATTTTATTTATAATATAAGTGTAATAAAGTTGTCAAGGAAAAGGCATCAATTACTGTGATGAAATGCCATTATTGACTGGAGGAAAAACATCCTATAATACTCTATTTAAGGTTTGTCCAATCTCTTATTGTCACTTTTCATTCTCATGTCTGCCATGATTTCTGATTATAGTCAATATACAAGTAAATAGCACATATACTAAATAAAAATGTTTATACTGTCATCTTAAAAATGTCTGCTATTATTTCTTATTGATTTTTTACAGGTTACAGTGTTACACATTTTACTATAGAAAATAAAATTTCTTGACATTAATTATAGTTTACCTTACCTCCACACAAGATTTGGAATGAAATCAGCGAGATGCTCATAATCAGTGAGAGCGTTCCAAACGGATTCAATGTCAGCATTGACAGAAATTTCGGCCTTAACTCTCCTTTCCCTCCAAGAAACCACTTGAACCTCACACTGCACCTGACGTTCACCCTCTTCATCATCTTCTTCTTCTTTTTCTTCTTCTACCCCATTACTATTACCATTCCCTACTTCTTTGTCACACGGGATTCTGGGTTTGCACTGAGTTGAGGAAACCGCAATGCCATTGTTAGCAGAGTGGGAGGAGAAGAAGAGTCTCGGAGATAGAAACGGAGGAGCTGGCTTGGATAGGAAGCGCAGAGAAAGAGGTTGAGCTCCTCCAAGGTTGGTGGTTGAAGAAGTTCTGCAAGTGGTGATCATGTCATTGAATGGAAGAAAGAGAGACAACAACAGTGAGTGAGTGGTGTGGAGAAGCAGAAAAAGATGTAGTAGTTGTTCATGTCATGGCATTCGTGCAGTGCATGCATGCATGATGGCCACTACTTTTGCATCTGTCGTTTTCTGCTGGACTCTGCACTTTTCGTATGGATTGGTGGTTCTGATGCACACACGTTGTTGCCTTTTCATTGTATCCACAATTTTCTATTTTTATGTTCTGTGTCATATATACTAATACTAATTTAGTAATTTCAAGTTCCCGGTTGGATCATGACATTGATGGAGAAATTTGCAGTGGAACAGCGTACTACGATATTGATATAAATTAGTGATATTTTTACTATTTTTGCACATGTTCATGAATGTACGTACAATAGATAATTATTCTCATTTTTAAGAATAAAAAATATAGATTGAGTATCATAATTATTTGGGTAGTATATTGAGCTCGTTTATTTTTTGGATTTTTTAAAATAAAATAAGTAATTTTTTATGTATTTGTTTAAACTATTTTACTTATTTTAAAAAACTTTTTATTTTTTTAAAGAAGTAAATCTTATTTTCTTGTTTTAAAAATATTTTTTTCTAAAACCACGTTTTAAGTTAAAAACAATAACCATTTTTTTATTATTAAACTTTGTGTTTCACTTCAATATTTGATATAAAAAAATGATTGTATTGAAGGTTGATTAAGTCATTAAAGTGAAATTTTAATTTTAAATGAAAAATATTATAAAAAAGAACTTATTATATTACACTTATTTTTATCCTTTTAAATAGTATGTCAAGCACATTGCCGAAAAAGTTTAATCTTTACCTAGCATTTGCATGGTTATTCTATAATCTGAATATATAATTTGTAACTTAGTGTATAAATTTTCCTCAATAAATCATAGGATATTCATTTTTTATTGAAAATAGTGAATTTGTTTTTTTTTATTAAAAATATCAACTAGAGATAGGATGATAAAGTGGATTAGTCCACTAACGGGTCGAGCGGGCCCTAATCCATAAAAAAAAAAGGGATAGATCGAGTTGACTCACTTTACAAAGTGGATTAACAATGCTAGTATATCCCATTTTTTTTATTAGTAGGTTAAAAGACTGATCCGTCGAGTCAAGCTTAGTTATCATCTCTATTTAAGCTAAGAATGACAAAGTGGATCAGCTAATAAAAAATGGACCAAATTGGCCTTAGCCCATCAAAAATGGAATGGATCGGGCTGATCCACTTCACAAAGTGGACTAACAATACTAGTCCACCCTACTTTTTTTAGTGGCTAAATGGATTGACCCACGGGGACAAGTCCATTTTGTCATCCCTAATTGGAGATTCAAATTGAACATCTTTTCCCTTCCTCCTTTTTTCACTTCTTTTTTTTCAATTACAAGATCAATCTTATATTTCTCATAAGATATTAATATAGGATGAGTTAAGACTAATTTGTTTTTTTTTTCTTAATTAACCTGAAATTTAATAGGGATTAGTTGAGGTAGAAATTGACCTGACCAACATTAGATAAAAGTTATTAAAAAATTAAGGAACTTAACTTTTTTTTTTAAAAAAAAAGTAGCGTGTTGATTAAAAGTAACGTGCTGATTACAAGTGATTCTTTTTTTTTTCCTCTTCTATAATAGTGATTCCGAAGTTGTTAAGCATATCATCGGGTCCGGCAAAAATTTCTATCCATAATAATATAGTTTGCTCGTAAATAAAATTCGTAGATCTAATGAGAGAGTGGTATAGAAGTATACATAATGTACGGCCATTGGTAAGCACAAAATTAACGAGTTTTGCCATTAAAGAGTTTGATTTGAATATTTATGACAAACAATCATACAACAACAATACCAGCATTTACTAACATGTTAGGATGTTGAATATTATTGATGCATGCAGAAGCTCATTTCGCTTCATCATTTATGTTTTTGTAGTCCTCTGTCATCCCCATATTCACTCAACTTAACCAATTCATCACAAATACATGCATCTAACACATCATCAGTAACGAGTATTTTAAAAGAAAAATTAAATACAATCACTTAATATTATTGACTTGGATTTTGCAAAGATACATATCCTTATTTTTTTATAGTAGAAATGAATTAATAAGTTATATTATTAATGTATTTAAAGATATTTTATAATTATAACTTGTTAACATACAAACTATTATCTTTTTAATATAAATGTATTAACAAGCTACAACACAACATTATGTATTTTAAGATATTCTTTAATTATAATTTACTAACACATTCATACTAAAAAAACACAGATGTTTATATTAGCAAAACGTATTGAATATTTCACTTCATTTATAACTAATGTATTATTCTCTTGGTTTCAAAATATTGATATTTTGGTATTAAGAAAAATCTATATTAACTGTGTTTTAATCACAATACCGAAGCATGTTTCTCATATTTTGTGAACACCCAAGAATCTTTCATGTTAGTATTCAAAAGGATACAACTTACAAGAATCTTTCATGTTTCTCAACCTAAGTGCGACTTGACTAGCAAATGGATAAAATTTCAGTGATTACTTTACCAAAAAGATTTGTAACACTGATTAGAATATCGACGCATCCACAAAATTATCTGCGCATAACTTCTTCTGGAATCTCACGGTATCATTTTTTTGTTAGGTTTTATTCTAAATAAATAAAAAATAAGTATATATTAACACAGCAAATGCAAAACAACTTAAAAGCAATTTGTACCCTTTTTTTTCCTTTTGGAAATTGGCTTTTGGACAATACTTTCGAAATGTGATAAATTGTTAACAATTTTGGAAACTAATTTTTGGAATGTTAAAAATTGAACACTTCCGAAGTGTAGTTTCAAGAAAAAAGGATATTTTGAAAAAAACATATAAATGAAAATGAGGTATATTAGTAAAATTGGAGAAGGTAAATAACAATTCCTATTAATTAGTGGTGTCATTTGTTTTAAACACTAGGACAACTCACTTGGGAGACATTGGCCAAAGTGTCACAAATTCAAAAAAAAATTGCCAAAATGCCACACCCCAGAAACAATTTGTCAAACTGCCACGCCACATAATTCGCTGGCCACATCAGCGAATTACGTGGGCTGACATGGCGTTGCGTGAGTGGAGGATAGAATTCGCTGGACAGAGGAGCGAATTAGGTATGCCATGTGGTAAAGTTCTGAAATTGCATAGAAACTTCAGAAGACCATAACTTTTGACTGGGATGTCCGATTGACACGAAATCGGTGGTCACGCGCTCGAAATTGAGAGGAGAAGGCCTGGGTAAGTCTTCAAAGGGGACTTTTCCAAAAAATTTTCCCAAAAGAGGCCTCTAAGTGCCTCAAAATTGCGATTTAGTATTCGGACATCCAAAAAATTCATTTTTGTCTGCTTTTTTAATTATTTAATTTAATGTTATTTTTTATTTTTTCAATTAATGTTATTGATGAATGAAAGTATTTGGACACCCAAAAAATATCACTGTTTAATTGATAGTGCATATAAACTTCATATAAACTTCGAACAGTGATATTTTTTGGCTAGGAATGTCCGATGAAGGCGTACAATATGTCAAAACGCTAGAAATTCAGAGAAGTAATTGAAAAAATAAAAAATAACATTAAATTAAATAATTAAATAATTAAAAAAGCAGACAAAAATGAATTTTTTGGGTGTCTGAATACTAAATCGCAATTTTGAGGTCCTTAGAGGCCTCTTTTGGGAAAAATTTTAGGGGAATTGCTCAAGTCTTCTCCTCTCAATTTCGAGCGCGTGGCCACCGGTTTCGTGTCCATCGGACGTCCCAGTCAAAAGTTATGACATTCCGAAGTTTCTACGCAATTTCAGAACTTTGCCACGTGGCATACCTAATTCGCCCTCTGTCCAGCGAATTCTGTCCTCCACTCAGGCAACACCACGTCAGCCCACGTAATTCGCTGATGTGGCCAGCGAATTACGTGGCGTGGCAGTTTGGCAAATTGTTTCTAGGATGTGGCATTTTGACATTTTTTTTTTTGGATTTGTGTCACTGTCTCCTCACTTGGCCCACTATAATGGCTCAAGGACTTTTAGGTACACCCAATGCTTTTACTTCTTGCATATTAGTTTTTCTTAATTGCACCCCAATTTTAAATTATCCCTAAATTACCCTTCACATGTTATAGCTTTCTTTTTTCTCACGACCTATTTCTCCCAAAGGACTTCACACCCCGTGAACCTACATGGCTACACCCGACTTCATCTATGTTCGAAAGGTTATGTCCTCTTTGTGGCGGTGGTTGATCTGTAGTAGTCCTCTCCACCACCGCCTAATAGTTATATCTCTTCATGAACGCTGTTCTTTTAAATCTCTATTATATTCATCCTTTTGCATAGTTCTGGTGAGGTTGTCTCTGCTTAGTTACTATTTTAGGTGCATTCTTTTGGTTTTTTATTACTTTTTTTTTCTAGATTATGCATTCAATGAGAGAGCTAAAAAACTTTCAACTCACACCACCCACTTAATAAGGGGTTGGGCTAGAGCTTAAGGTTAGCCCACGGACAAGTTATATTTCCAAAATGTTTTTTTTCTTCTTAATTTATTCAAAAATATATTTTCAATTAATCTAATCCAATTTATACTGTAAAGTCAAATATAAATTAAATTGGTGTTATAAAAATATTTAATGAAATCAAATTAATTGTTTCTTCCTTAAAAAATATAATTCAATCCACAATAAGTCTTGAATTGGCAAAAGAAAGAAGTTGTGATCTTTTGTTATAGAGTCTCCTATTTAGAGTGTTAAATATTGATTATATTATAATTATGAATATATGAAGTTGTGTAAAGTCTTGAGTGGTTGGTTCAAGTGATATATGCTTGATTTCTCTTAAACAAGCTTTATTCGAATTTGTGTATGATTTTTTTTTTTCAGTTAAGAAGTTAGTTTTACTCTGATATGGATGTTCGCACCTTCAGTATAATTATCTTCAGTGGAAGATTCTCGTAGTTTAGAAAAAATGTTCACAATATATAATATATGCTTTTGTTTATTATATTTATGACTTAGAAAATTTTAATTTTGTTTATTATCATTATATATATATTATTTATCTAATTTCACTTTTTCAAGAATAAAATTTTATTTAAATATATGATCATACATTTCTTTTTAAAAAATCTACCATTTTTAACATTAAATATTTGCTTGAATTTAACTTTTTTATTCAATGAAAATTACATTACATAAAATTCATCTAACAATAAAGTCCTTCTCGAACCAATTTAAGCTTTCTGAATAAAGGCTACAACTCCTATCGGCCAGAAGAAAGTAGTACACGTATAATTTTGATGATTTGTGTCTGGTGCGGAGGAGGATACTATTAAAGATCAATATTATCATCCGTTAACTACTTCACTATTCCATCCATATTAGTGTTGACGTTTTTGGTCTCAAAAAATGTTCATTCAGTATAATTGAAATAATAATTAATTTTGGAATTTTGTAAATCATATTTTTTTTAATAATTAGCTCGAATGACAAATAACCGCTGTGTCTTCTCTTTTAATCATGAGATGACCATCATATTTTTTCTTCCATCAAGTTCTTCACACAAGTTGATTATCATCATGTCGAATTATCAATTTTCAATTTTTTTTATCAGTTTATCAACTTTCAATTAAAGTTGTATTGAAATTTTGGAACCAATTCCTTCGTTTCACAACAAATTCGGAAACGAAAGTATCATCAAAATAAATTTGTTTCTATTGAAATCATTGCACAACTTTTTTAACACAATCTCATTTACTCCTATATTAAAAATTACTCTCTATATAAAAAAAAAGTTTGTTAACTTTTATAATAATTATTTTAAAAATCTTAACTGCAATAGTTTAAATAGAATCGGACTGGCAGCAGGTTGTATCAGAAATCGACAACAAGAAATAAGATGTATCAGAATTCGGGGTCATTGTTTCAGTGTCGTAGAATCCTTAACAATTTTACAAACTTCAGCGTTTGTTTTATAAGGCAACGAGCGAATTGGTTAGCTAGAGCTTCAGTTTCTTATGTTGGTTCCTATCACTACGGTGATTTACCATCTTGTATTGCCGATTAAGTGTTATTCGAAATAATGAGTATGTTCCAATAAAAAAAAAGTAATTTTAATTAGTTGATAATGGTTATATTTGATAAGATATTTTAATTAGTTTTAAACTTTCTTTATTAGTTAAAAAAATTATTTGACAGTTTGATAAAATTTTTTTATTAATTTCTAACATTTTTTAAATATTATTGAAGTAACTTTTAAAACATTAGTTTCTAATTTTTATCTTTTTATCTTTTTTTTTATTTTTATCATTAATATATTTATTCAATTTCTTATTAATTATTATTTCAAAATAAATTATAATTTTATTATTTTTCTGTTATATTACACTTTTTAACTCCATCAATTATTAATTCTATAAAATACTTATAATTTAATAAACTAT